>JAWWEQ010033637.1:0-21359 GCA_035583055.1 Torymus tubicola
TAAACAAGAATATTCCTATTTTCGTAACATTTCTATTAAGTTTACGACCATTTGGCATACTGCATATCTTAAACAGTACAGACGATTTGGAAAAGAAGTGATGTACACTAGAATTTTAAAAATTCTCGAAATTTAATCTAGTTATTGTGCATACTTTATTTATATTCAATTAGAATGGATAAAATACATCACAACTACAATAAACCATGAAATGATATGGACTTATGTCGTTACGTTTTTGGTACATCCTTGCTTTAGGGGAATATTTTAGCTACTATTGCTAGTGGCAAATGAAAAAGACCCATTTAAAGATACAAAATCCAAAGTTTTAGCGATTTTCAAAAAAAATGGACTTACGTCGTTATGCCTCGGAGCCACAGATTTAATTTTGCAAGTATTAATAATAAAGGTTTATTACGACCGTTAATGAATAATCAATAATTTATTTACAATACGAACAGAAATGGAGTATATAATAATCTACTCCAAAATAATACTTCGTGAATATGCCAAATCCGTTCTTGATCCGCTTAGTTGTACTAATGGATGATAAAAACATTTAAAAAATATTAATCACATTTATAGATTGCCCATTAAGAAAGATATTTAAAAGTAATAATCGATAAATGTACGTTAATTACACCCAAGGCATGGTCAAGAATTTGCGACCAAAAGATTATCGGGATCTTTAAAAGCTTTACTTTTAATGATCAGAAAGATGATATGCGTGTTGAATTGTATTTATGCTTTAATATTTGTATCAGTACTTATTAAAAAACAGATATTAAAAGTTCTTTGATACTTGAAAAACACTCCATTGACGAATATTGGTAATATACTGAAAATAAACATATCATGCTTCATGTAAAATCTGTATAGCTTCAAATTTATTATTAACTTTATTTTATGGGAAAAATTTTTTATTGTAATTTTAATTTTTCATTTATTAATACTCGGTCAGATCTGTTCCACGCTAAATATAATAGATATTTTTATCGTCCTATATAATTATTAACAACTTAAACAATCACCTAATCTTTCATAAAATCAAATTATTGAAATCGACCTACAATTAGCTTTTTTTTCATATGCTCTAATTTTATTCAAGAAATTTTACCTTACTGCAATCATCCTCAGACTTCTAATTATACTACACAAATACAGACTTAATAAGCATTCCCCCGCGGCTAATCCCAAAAGTAATTACAAAAACCGCAGTCTCAGTCACTCTTCACCCTCTCCAATTCCACAACAACCGACAATTCGAAAATCCCCTTTCCTAGTGAGCCTTAATCCCCCCCTCCTTCGTCGTCACCTTTCCTGTTTCCTCCCTACAGCATTCGCGCAATTAACACGTACATACACTAAATCTTGCGCGACTCTCTCTCTCTCTCTCTCTCTCTCATTTATATATACTCGCAAGCAAAACGACTGGCGCCTTCGAACCGCTCGATTTCCTCAACACTCTCTTATACCGTTCAGAGCTGCTTCGGGTCAAGTGTATATATACGAGCTCCTGCTGTTGTGAGCTCTTGCAATCTCTTCACGCGAGATGTCAATGCGCTGCTACTGCCGTCGTCGTCGTCGCCGCCGCACCCCGCGGCGCAAACGAGCGGTAGAAAGGGTTATTTCATCCGGCAAAAAAATGCCGCTATTCACACACGCCGCGGTCAGCGACTCGGATCGGCGCACTCAATCCCCCCCCCCCCCCCCCTACTACTCTACCCCACGAGGTTCAATTTTTCCGCTTCTCTCTCTCTCTCTCTCTCTCTCTCTTTCTCTCTCGATGCCTCGTGCTCTCTGGCACGTTTGTAGGTTGTGCAGAGATATATATGAATGTGGATTGGTGAGGTGGTAGTGGTGGGAGATAGAAAGAAACAGAGGGAGAGAAAGAGAGAGAGAGAGAGAGAGAGTGCAGTGGTGGAAGTGAGAGTGCGTTTTGTCGTGAAATTTTATGGATAGCGAAAGAGTGTCGAGTTAAGGATTGTGGAAAGGCGAAGGAAATTGTCTGTGCGAAGGAGGGTTTTAGACTTGAGGAAGGATTTATTGGATTAGAGGGTAATTTGGCAGTTTATTTTTTTTTTTTTGTTTAAATGCGAACAATGAATTTTTATAAGGATAGTCGGAGAAAAACGGGTTTCAGAGGTTTATTTGGTTTTGTATGATTTTAAATTATGAAGTTGATTTTTACTGAAAATTGTGTGTGTACTAAAAATAAACAATATAATATAGAGTTTTACACATGACTATCTTATCTGGTAGGATTATTCAGGTGGAAAAATGAAAGATATACATTATAAATTGTTTTTAATTGTTTGACAATGATCATTAAGTATATTGTAATATAATTTTTTTTTTCAATTTTAACGGTGCCCCGCGTTTAATAATGGCTTTTGCTAAACATACGTCAGATGTAAAGTACATTGATTTAGAGAATAAGTTTCAAAACACGGCGCTGTGATGTTTGTTTTGCTTTGACATCTAACTAGAGAAATTATATTTCGTTATATATGTATATACTTTGTATACATAAATCTGATGTGCAAATAGCAGAGGCGTTTAATAATGTCAAAAAAGAAAGTATTTCGTTTATAATCAAATTACAAACTAAAAGTCGAATTGGAAGTACTACGAACAAAGAGGTAAAATTTTTACCTAGAAATTTACATGAAAGTAATACCAACAATCTTTTTTTTTTATTTTAAATGGAGGGAAAATACTCTTGCTTCTGTATTTCACTTAATTCGCTTAATTTTTAGAAGAAGATGTAATTTCAGATATAAGAATTTATAAAATTTGTCAAGATTATGATCATGAATAAAACGTTAAATTTTCAGAATATGATAAAAATATAAAACTCAGTTATTTATTTGTTCCTTTTGAGGCTGAAATAATTGAAAATATGAACAAAAAAGAAATTTTGTTTAATTTACACGAGATTCCTCTTATGTAATTAATGGTGATGACAAAAATACTTTTAGTTTTTTTGTATCTAGTTATTAGCGTATGATTTATTTGTGAAAAGAGTATTTTTATAATTAAAAATAATTTAGTAATATGACATTCAATTCACTCAAAACGCATATTTTACACTTTTACACCTTTAAACAACTTCATTGCTTTTGTCAGCTTCTTAAGTTTTTTTTTTATTTTTTGTTTTACATTTAGAAACTCATTTTTTGTTACTTGCCAATTCTTCTTCTTTTTACTATATGTATCGTGATGAGAAATTTTTAATTATAAAAATAAAATACTTGTCAGTGCATGACGTAGAAAATCAAGTTATTTACATACACTTGTACCATGCTTTGCAATTTTAAAAAGCAATCTTAGATCAAATTTTAAAAGAGACATGAAAGCGAATATTTCTTCAGTACTTTTACATAAAGAATCACATGAAAAAGAACATATTTCTAAAGTAATTTGTTGAATAAATTTTGACATATACATGAAAAAATTTGTATTTTAGGAGATAATGTAAACATGTTAATCAATACATTAAAGTTTATTTACTTTTAATTTAATGAATATTACGTAAATTCCATATACTACACATTGTAATACATATATTGATAATAGAACTATTTAATATTTTGAATAGTTATAAGGTTTTTTACTGAAATATAATATTTTATGATAATGAATACAGACCCCGTTGAAAATATCCACCTGGAATTCTAGCTATACCTCCTTTTTTTAGACAAACTCCAAGTGGGTTTTTCACTGGAATTCCAGGTGAAACTCCAGGTAGATCTGGGATTCCAGGTGTCTGTATTAAAAATGTATATATGAATATCTATCTAAATTGTATTAATATTTATTTAAGTTATATTATTAGTACTTTCTCGAATAGAAAGACTTTATTTCAAAAACGAGGCACGCCTCGTAGTTCGACATTGCAATGGCATTGGAAAAATCGTGCGGACGATGCCATTTGACTTCCTTATCTACCCTTGGCGTTACTTACTTAGTAAGGGGAGTTTGATCTAGCTCGCCGCCTAGCGGATAGCGGCAGAGATCGCCAGCGCCTTAACTCAGCGGGATGGGGGAAACAGCCGAAAAGACGGCTCCGCTCGGACCGAGCGGCTCGGTGCATGAGCGCGCCGCGCCTTTTCGCCTTTCTCGGGACTGTTTACGCTGGCGATTTCTGCTGCTGTCCGCTAGGTGGCGAGCTAGATCAAACTCCCCTTACCAACAAGGAGAGTGCACACCCTCCGAGAAACGGATTTTTGCAGGTATTGGAGAGTCGATTTCTGGTACCTAAAAATGAAGCCCAGTGTACCTAATTCCATCTCATAGACCCTTTTTAGACAGTAAAAGCTAAAATTTAAGCTCTGATTCGTTAAAAATTATTGATTTTTCAGGAAAATACAAGCAATCAAAGATAGCGTACAAAAATGTTTAAAAATACGATCCATTTAATCGATTAAAATCAAGACAAATTTTTAACCATTTTCGTACGCTATGTTTGATTGCTTGTAACTTCCGAAAAATCAATATTTTTTAACGAATCAGGGCTTAAATTTTAGCTTTTATGGTCTACTTTTATAATTTTTTCCCACGCTTTGGTATCTTAAATACTTGCAATGTGAGAGTCAATAGAAGATACATCATTTTTTTAGCGAAATAGAGGATATTTGATATGAGATTGCCCATGTCTCAAGAAAAAGGGCCTATGAGATGGAATTAGGCACACTGTGCTTCATTTTTAGGTACCAGAAATCGACTCTCCAATGCCTGCGAAAATCCATTTCCCAGAGGGTGTGCACTTTCCTCGTAAGTAAGTAACGCCAAAGGTAGTTAAGGAAGTCAAATGGCATCGTCCGCACAGCTTTCTCAATGGCCTTGGAAAGTCGAACTATGAGGCGTGCCTCATTTTTGGAATGTCTTTAGATAATTGAAAGGCTTGGCTTCTCCCATTTTGACTTTGGATAAAACCTTCTACTAACTTGAGAAAGTAATAATGTAATCTAAATAAATATTACAAGCGTTCGATGGCTCTGTTCGTCTTTTGTTATTGAAAATTCGATATTCGATTGCTTACATATATTGGATGAAACGGTAACTCTCGAATAGGATTTTTATATAAAGAAACAAAATTTAGTTAGATATTCACATATATATTTTTAATGCAGCCAACTGGAATCCCAGATCTACCTGGAATTTCAGCTGGATATCCACCTGGTATCCCAGCTGGGAATCCAGATAGAAACCCACTTGGATTTTGTCCAAAAACAGGAAGTACAGCTGGCATTCCAGCTGGTATTCCAGGTGGATATTTTCAACGGGGGAATATATCTTTAATTATTTAAAATTGCTATTTGATATCCAAATGATACCTGACGGCAATTAGAGAGCAAAAATAGAACAGCAGTAACTGAAGTATAAAATATTTAAGCGCTTTCATTTGGATAGCCATATTGTCAGTGCTGTCAGACTTAATTGAGAATTGGCAAGCAACTGTTAATTAGAGCCTAGTTAATGTTGAAACATTCGTATTTGTTATTTACAGAAATATATTATTATAAGATTTTTATATTAATTAGAGATGGTAAACTCAGTTGATCACAAAAAAAGTATTTCTTTGTAACAAACATTTACCACCTATTTTAAGTAATCCTTTTTCATTGCATTTCAATTAACCTACTGACAAAAAAGTTCAAATAAAAGTTAGGCTTGCAGTATTAAACTTGTTATTTCTGGAGTTTCATTGTTTCTATTGTCTCATATATCGTTAAAATTGTTGTTTTTTTTCACAAATGTTTTATGTATTTTCTAAAAACCAAATGTTACATGGAATTTTATTCCTCTAAAATGTTTTTCATTCTATATAGACATAGGAAACTATAAATTTCAAAATAAAAAATTCAATCTGAAAATCACAAACATATTTACTATTTTTCTATAATTTATCCTCTTAAATTCTCAATTATATTCGAAAAGTGAAGGTTTTGATTCATAAAGAAAATTTACGGCAAAAGAAATTACTCTGACCTACTAAATTCTTCTTTTGAAAGTATCCTAGCCGCTGTCTTTGCTTAAACACTTTTAACTTTTTATTGCAGACTGACCTTTGCCTGATTTACCGAGATTTTTCAGTAGTACACGCAAATGAATCCAAAAGGAAAGTTCGTCCAGTAAATATAATTTTATTTTCAGTAATGACGTTCCAACATATAAAGGAAATGTTTTAATGACTTGTTTTTTGTTTTCTCGATTACTATATATATACACACCGAACGGTTAAATATAATATGCATAAAATACAATACCATTGATTTTTACTCGCATATAATGAATGACACGTGCTCGCGCGACATACGCAACGTATGCATTTTATTAAAGATGTCAACCGGCATGTTGCTGCATATATTTTACATGCGCTACAAGTCACGTATACAAATGGTTTACACAAAGCGTGCGTATATATATATATTGATATTTCTATAATAAAACCTACATGAAATACGTAAAAAGAAAACTTTACTCGCTTACGTTTAATATAATATATATTGAAGTTTCTACGTACACTACACATATAATATAATGTCATTTACGCAAATGCACAGCTCGTTACGTAAGTATAACTATAACTATCTTTTTGAACCGAATTAGCAAACCGTAAAACAAACATGCATTATTGTACCCATAATACAATAATTACGCTAACTACTCGCAAATGCATTTCGCTCGTATATATGCCTTGAATTTAAACAACGTGTGCACGTTTGCGTGAATAATTTCGTCCCTTTCTCTCTCTACATATACGCACATACACTCTCTCTCTCTCAAATTACCTTCTTCTTCGTTCCTTAACATACAAACGTATACACATTTTTGCAACACGATTGCAACGCAAGATTTATCGTTTCTCTCTCTCTCTCTCTTCATATATGCAAATACAAGGAATAATTTCGCCGCTTTTATTTCGCGCTCGCTTACGTATATATGTATAGTAGGAAAGCGTATAGAGCGTGGTGCGCGCGAGGACAAGCGCAAGTTTGAATACGCACTATACACGCGCGACCGCGCGCTTTCCGCGCGCTTTGAGGTTAAAGCCAATGCTATTGTATACGTGGGTGTATTGTATATGTATATGTAGTATATACCTGTGCAGTGTATATATACAGAGGGAAGTAGGAGAGAGAGAGAGAGAGAGTATATGTATATATATATATGCAGGTCAAACCGGATACTCGCTTTTCTTTGGAGTGGAGAAAAGGGTTTGGGGAGAACAAAAAAAAACGAGTATAGATAAATCGATGCTTTTTATTCGAGTTTGGCCTTCTGGAGGTGAGGCGCTTTGTGGCGAGAAATTTCGGAAATCCAGGGGTTTCAGATTATTTATCTTTTTCAAAGGTTTTGGATTATCTTGAACGTGTATTGAATTTGATGTATTGTATAAAGTATATTATATAATAGAATTTTATTACTTTGAATTCTAAAGAAAATATTATGTGTTTGAATGTATCTAGCAATTTTTTGTAAATATAGAAACAATGGAAAAAAGCAATTAAAGTATGCAAATTACTAAACCTACATAAAACTAAAAATAAATAAACGGAAACTTTCACTTTCTCGAAATATTGTACTAGATAAATACGAAGAAAACCCCAATAAGTATTTAAATTCTTTCATTTCCAATAAAGCACATGTTTTACAGCTTCCCACCGTTTTTGTTCTATAAACTTCATCATACGATAAAAAAGGCTATTATTTCTGGTATGCAGCGGTTTTGTTCAGTGTAATGACTTTAGTTGTTAAATGCTCAACAACTTGTAAACAGTAAACGTACATAGAGAGAAAGAATTTCTTTAATTTGGTAAAGTGTATATTTGCAATATCATCAAAATATGGTTTATTATGTCCATAACAATATTTAGAAAATTAAGTACCCCCTCAAAAAAACATGTTTGAACTTCGCATAAAAACGTGTTTTTGGGCCATTTTGGGTCGAGATGAATCTAAATCTGATATCGAAATAGCGTTTTATTATTAAGAAATTGTTGAAACTAAGAAAAAGCTTCAAGAAATTTCTGATAATAAAACGGAATTTACACAAAACAGTACTTAAAAATATGAAAAAAACATATTCTTTTGATATAAGAGCTATATACACAGAAAATCTGCCTTAGAAAGTTCAACGGCAAATTTGGATGCCACATTTCAAAATGCGTCAGAAAAATAGTTCAGACTTGTAATTTTATGCGCCTACGTTATTAATGAAGAATTCACATTGCCAAATTGAAATCCGCCCAAATTCTAGCCAAAAATATTACTAAACCATTCGATTTCTCCAAACAATACAAAAAACTAGCTAAAGAATTTCTCCAAGCCAAACAAACCTCCAGTCTCCTAAAAAAAAAACTAAAAGTCAAGCCTATTCACCTTGCGCGTATATTACCTACACCAAAACCACGTACCCTTCCACGTTCCAACTCAGCGCCATTAACCACTGAAATTCTCTAACCACAGCCACGTCGACGACATCCCCGCCTCATCATCATCATCATCAGCGCGCTAATAATCGTCAGCGACAGTCAACACGACGACGCTAGCACTCGCCTGCATAATGCATCGCACGTGGCAGCAAGCCCGAACGACGTCGACGGCGACGACGATGACGATGACGGAGAGTGGCTCGAGCTCACCCCGCAGCCCGTCCGACGACGAGCATGCGGATGCTTGGGGCTCCAGGTGAAGCGTCGCCGCCAGCTACCATCGTCGCCCTAGTAGCGCCGGCGGCATGGCCACCTCGGCTACCCTGGATCCACTAAGTCGAAGTTTACACGCGACGCCGATGAAGCCGGGCTCGGGTGGCGGTGGCGGTGTCGTCATTCCACCGCCTAAGGGCCTGTCCAAAGTGGCGTCCATTACCGAGCAAATCGATCGGCCCGGTTGCCATGACTGGACCCATCATGATAAGTTCAATATATCGAACACTGCTATGTCCTGGGATTCCATCAGCTCCAGGGATTACATTGGGTGAGTGTTGTAACGTTTTGTGAGAAATTTTTTTTATTTATAGCGTCTGTGAATTTGGTTTCGGGGGATAATAACTAATTTACAAGTTATCTCTATCAATTTAAGTTGCTAATTAAATACCGCGCTGCACGCGGTCGTAAGATAAATGTTTTGCTTGATGAAAGGTAGACAAAGCTGGGAATGTGTATAATATACATATTTTATAACGTTGGATTTGTTGTATTACTATTCGTTTATAAATTTCATTAACTTGTACAGAATTACGATTCCCGATAAATTAATATCAATTATAATATGAAAATGCAGCTAATGGCAGTTTATGTTAATTGATTAAAATGACAGTGAAACTGATAGCCTTTTCTACCCAGGTGAATAATAAATTAAAGAGACAAACGTAACGTTTATACTTTAATTTATTGAGATAGATAGGACGTTTCGGATAATTTTCTTATCCCTCTTCAGGTACTATAACAATTTTAACATTTATTTTATAAAAACTAAAACAATATTACTTACAATAGTTGTCAAATAGTTAGAAATCTATATATAGGTGGTTACGTGTGCCACCAGTCAATGATTTGGAGGATCTTGACTACGCCCTTATATACGTTTTCATATGTACAAGTGTGTCATACGTGTGTACCAGTGTTTACATAGTGTATAAAACGAAAAGAGTAATTTAGACAAGAGCATTATAATACAGTTTATGAGGAGAAAACCATTTTGTTTTTAATTATATTTCGATATTCTTTCGCTAGTCTATTGATCTCATATTGTTTGCTCACGTAATTTTTTTGAGAGTGGATGTGTATAGCCTCGGATAAAATTCTTTTACTTAAATGTACATTTTTGAAATCAATTAAATGATTATTTTCAACGCTATTTGTGAACAACGACGAGTTTTTATCTTTATTTAACAATTTTTTCTCATGTTCTTTTATTCGTACTTATAAACGTCTACTTGTTTGTCCGACATAGGATGCGTCGCAGTTTTTACAATTTATTTTACAAATAACATTTGCAGTTTCCATTTTCTTGTTAACATCTTTTCCTAGTTTTATAAGATTGTTAAATTTGTTTTATATAATAGATTATATTTGTGTTATGTTTTTGAAAGAATTTTTTTATTTTTGGATTGATTTCTTTGATAAATGGTAGGCAGATTTTTTGTTTATTTAGTAATATTCTATTTGTGGTATTAGTTGTGTTAATTTTTTTCAGGCGTCTGACGATATGATAATCTATTAATTGTTTCGGGTAATTATTACTTAATAGTAAAGTTTTAACGAACTGTAAATTTTTTCTATGAAATTTCTAATGCGAAAGATTATAGCAATTTTATTACATTGTGAATGGTGCGAGTAGTAGTTTAAGAACCTTCCTGAAAAAGTTGGTTTCTGGTAACAATCAGTGACAATTTCCTTTTTTTTCCTTTGTTAATAATTAATAATTTTACATCTAAGAAACTAATAGAATTTTCAACTGGTGTTTCGACGGTAAACTGCAAATGCTTATCGTACGTGTTAAAAACTTGTAATGTATAATTAATAAGTTTCCTTGGGACACAAATCAAAATATCATCAACGTATCTATAATAAAACGTCGATACAAAACATAGTTTATTTATTGCGTGTCATGGAAGATCTTGAAACCTATGCAATAAATAGACTTGTTTGTCCGACGCATCCTATGTCGGACAAACAAGTAGACGTTTATAAGTACGAATAAAAGAACATGAGAAAAAATTGTTAAATAAAGATAAAAACTCGTCGTTCTTCACTCATACCGTTAAAAATAATCATTCAATTGAATTAAAAAATGTAAAAATTTTAGATAGTGAGAAACATTTAAGTAAAAGAATTTTATCCGAAGCTATACACATCCACTCTCAAAAAAATTACATGAATAAACAATATGAGATCAATAGACTAGCGAACGAATATCGAAATATAATTAAAAACAAAATGCTTTTCTCCTCATGAACTGTATTATAATGCTCTTATCTAACTTACGTTTTTCGTTTTACAATACCTTACACACGTATGACACACTTGTACATATGAAAACGTATATAAGGGCGTAGTCAAGATCCTCCAAATCATTGACTGGTGGCACACGTAACCACCTATATATAGATTTCTAACTATTTGACAACTATTGTAAGTAATATTGTTTTAGTTTTTATAAAATAAGTGTTAACATTGTTATAGTACCTGAAGAGAGATAAGAAAATTATCCGAAACGTCCTATCTATGTCAATAAATTAAAGTATAAACGTTACGTTTGTCTCTTTAATTTATTATTCACCTGGGTAGAAAAGGCTATCAGCTTCACCATCATTTTAATATAAATTAATTCATATAGTTGAATAAGAGAATAAGCGATGATGTACATTCGGTTAAACTGTTATTAGCTAAGCAACAAAATGTTATAACAAAATTATTTTGTTTCGTTAAAAGTTCCTTTGTATCCTATAGTTACTGAAAGTCATTTAAAATTTTATGAACATATTCCGCAAAGAATGCGAGTTCATCTTCTTCTTTAAAGTTTATTACATATTTATAACAATATTATACCGACATTGTTGCGCTAACTTTGAAATCACGTTAGTCGAGGAACTCGATTAAATAAAAATTTAATCATTAATAACAGTGGAAAGTAAACTCTAGATTGAAAGTTAGAGAGCAGGATGAAAGTGGAAATTACAGCGTAAAGTAAATTCATTTAAAAAATAAGGTCGAGAAGATTAACTTATATATGTATAATTATTTCAAATTTTATAAATTGAATAAAAAAAATAATACCGAATAAACCGTATTAAATATATATAGTGGTCAAGTTAGTGTATATTGAGTGTCTGCCGTAATGCTACTATTTACTACTTGCGCAGTGTCCGCCATAATATTTCATGGCCCCGTGATGAGCGTGAAACGTGGTTTTGCCATAAAATGTGGCTTAGCACTAGATTTACTCACTGCATGTCTACAAGTAAATAAAAGTATTGAAATTTAGTAAATAAAAAATAAATAAGCCACAAATCCGATGACATGATATCTATTCCAATACTCACTTATAACGACGCGTGTACGCGGCTTCTAAAGACTACGTATTAAAATCTCGACGTACTTTGGCAAACAAATTGTGACTTTATACAGGCTTAGATACTAATCAAAATGATTAGCAGCGCATCACTATGAGACTTTGCATCCGGAATTTGATTATAACACGAGAACGCAGAGTTAATCAGCACGCATCTAGTGAATGTTCATAGATTTTTGTCAAAAGCTTCTTCTCTCTCTCTCTTACTCACGACCAATAAAGGTCGTAATTTCCTATTACAAGATGCGAAACCACGGGATCGCTCGAACGGCGAATGATTAATTCATATAAAAAGACTCTTACCACAGACGTCGTCGTAAGAGCAGCCTATAGTGCTCAAAGCATCGCGCATATATATATTTACACCTTTGTACCTTGGAATAGACCAAGAGACGAGAACGAGAAAGGGAGAGAGAAAAAAAACAAATAAACGCATATTTGCCTTCTTGCCATTACTGCTTTGTTCCGCACTTCAATAAAAAGAAAATTGCTCGTGCAAGAACAAAGAATTCAAGCGCCGCGAAAGCTCGCTCTGTTCTGAACCGATGCGACTTGAACGCTCCTAGAAAGAGAGAGAGAGAGAAAGGGTATACGGTCGAAAGGTCTCTTACACTCTCAACGCTGACAAAGAAATTTAAGGCACTTTTGAAATTTTTAAAATAATTAAAAATTCTTTTCGTTACCGAGAAAATGCGCGCGTGCGCGTGAATAGGAATCTTTATTTCGAAGTACAAAGTTTGCATTGCGTTAGGAAAGAGATGCCAACGGGAGGAATCTAGTCGAGATTTTAATATTAGATTGTTGTTGAAAAGCAAAGCGGGAATAATTAAAGTAATCCCTTTATCAGATAGTTTGATGAAAGGTTTTTTTAAACTATTTCCTCGCATCAAATGAAAAGTTTTATTCTTGCGTTAATGTATTTTGGTTATAGTAAATTAGATTCTTATTATCAAATAAAGTGCCAATTTTCTCTAAAACCGATAAACAAATGTTATTATATTATTTTCAAATATGCATTCATAACTTAAATTATCGAGTATCGGAATAAAACGAGTATTGAAATTTATCGTACAGCATGTTTCAGATTTTGTTGATTGTTGATAAAATAAAAAAAAGGTATTCGATTAATAAAATAACTTTTCGTTTTATTTTATGAAAAAATTCACTTCACAACATAATATATCACTGCTCATCACGATCCAAATGCTTAAAAAATTTACAAACAATATATTATCCATTTATTTACATATAAACCCTGCGCTTTGTTCTTCAATCTCAACGCATATCCAAAATGTTATCTCTCTTTCCAACCAACACGCATAGGCACCAGTTATCGGCAACCGCGCTGCTCGGTAGTCCAGACGGCTCGCGTCATCCACTCGACGTGTACGAGTTTTCGGAAGAGGATTATCGCAGGCAGGGTGAGAACGGCGACGACAACGGCAATGGTTACCACGGCATCGGACTCTGGGAATGTCTCATGGGCTGCCGCCATCGACTCGACCAGCAGCTTGCCAGGCGAAAGGTATATAGACAAAAGAGTGTGTGTGCGTGTGTGTTTCTCAAGGTCGCGGTCGTTCGAGCAGATAGAATAAGAGAGAGGGAAGCTATTTAACAAGAGGGACACGTGCGAGGACGATGATTCGGTTTGTGGGTATATATTTTTGAGGTTTTAGGTCGCTGAGGTAAATATGGTAATGTAGAGATTGTGTCGTTTTGAGATATTTTATATAGGATTGATAATTGAATTTGAGATTACTTTGAACAGACAAAGAATAGTGTAGAGTATTTTGTAGGTTCTGATGAATAAGTGTCCTAGTTTTTATCCGAATGAAAATGTCGCCTACAGCTGGCGTTGAGCAATGATTTTATCTGCATAGCCTTAATGCGAGACTCGTTGCTATAAATAAACGTTTTAGTTTAATGCACTTTGCAATTCCGTACCTTATCAAGGCTAAACATTTATCGCGAAACCTTCAACGTCTCTATAACAAACAAGCTATGTAAACGCAAGAAAAAAACATCCTTTTTCATGTATATAAAGAACTCTTTAATGTTATAACATCAACGTAATGCGCCCGTTTTCGACTATTAATTATACAATCATTATATCGTTAACCTTACGCTATACGTGACCTACTATAAATCTATATAACAAAATAGATATCCAACGCAATATCCAGCCTGATTACGAAGCCCCCATTTTAGCTGTAAAAAGAAAAAAATTTCTCCACTTTATATCGCTCACCGTATATACCTTATAGATTACCAAAATCCTCATTTTCCCAAAAAACCGCTCGCTCCGTTCGTGAATCAAGTCGATAACCATCGACAACTTCGTTAACCCTCCCTTGTATACCCACGTGCTTCTACATATATACACACACGCGTCCTATCCGAAAAGTCAACCTAAACCACAAAATACGGGACATCGTATAGCTATTACAACAACAACAACAACAACAACAACAGCACCAGCACCGTATCCGAAACCCGAAAATTACATCGCACCCGTTATATCGTTCGTATTAAGCAAAAAAGGAAAAAAAGAAAAAAAAATCCTAACAACCTTATTTCTTTCTCTCTATCTATCCACGTGATTTCTTATCTCTCGTGTTCTCCCGCAAAACCAATCTCAGTAGGTAGCCCCTCCTCTCTCACACTTCTTCTTCTTCTTCTTCTTATTGAGTAGGACGAATGGCCGAATTCGGCTTTGAAAAATTGATCGCCGAGGTATACGCGTACGGAACACCTAAAGAGAATGGACCAAAAGACGTCTCGTGTATTCTATATATATATATATTTCACGAGACGAAGTTTTCTTCTTCGATCGCGAGCTCACACGTGCCTGTGCAGAGAAAAGAGAGAAGAAAGTGTTTTGACGCGATCTTCGGGGTCTCCGTGGACGAGGATGTTTGGTTTAAAGTTATGGGGCCGCTGTTACGGGTAAGAGGATGGTAGAGAGTTATTGTTTCTGAGAGGGTGACTGAGATTTGTCATTGTTGAGAGGACGATGTGATGGTATAGTGGTCTGATTTAACGTAAATGTGTGATTTTAAAATACATCTATTTTTTTTTATTTGATCAAGCAAATATATTCGATTTGTAGTCTTGAATGGGTTGTATATATATAGTTTGTAATTTGTTGTGTGAACTTTAATTATAAATATGTTAGTATAAAGTGAATAAATCTATCATAGTATCAAGTTTTAGAACCACGAATAACTAAAAGTATCGATAACTAGATTATATAGAAACTATTTTATCACCTAGGAAATAATCGTGTTTGTTATATCTAGGATGTGCAGTGAATAAGTAGTACAAGTCAATGCGTATCGGACGCTAAGTTCAATACCGGTGGCCTTTACATTGATCTTTTGTTACTAAAAATAGCTAGATAATAAACCGTTGTAATGGATAATACTTATCTTGAACTCGATACATTTTAGAAATAAAAATTCAATAAAAAAGCTTTTAAAAATTTTCAAACTTTATTTAAAGAAATCAAATAGATTTTTAAAACGTATCAAACGTCGATATATAATAAATTGATGATATTAGTATTGGATGAAAATTCAATTTTTCAATGAATAGCTTTGTAAAAAATGAAAGCCGGAAAAATTCAAAAATTGAGGAATTTTGAAGCGGATTTAATATATCACCGATAGCGAATATCGAATCGATTTCCTATACAGAAGCACGAAAGACACGTGTATTTTTCTCACGTTAAAATATTGCTATTTATTACTCGCGTGTATGAAACGATTCATGACTAGTGACAATATATGTCACATGTATAACGCACGATGACATATTCCGATCTCTAAAATCATTATTTTTTTTTTTTACGAATACAAATGTCCAAGCATATTTTATATCAGAGAAAAAGCATAGTAGTAGCATTATATTTTAGGTATAGAAATATTTTAAAAAGGATGAAACTTATTTTGAAATTGAATTTTGATAAAATTATGCAGCAATATATATATATATAAGCCAGGCGCTATTATTTCAGAAGACATACATTTTGATTTATGGCCTGTCCGCGTTTCAGGATTATCCTATATATTAAAATCTGATAAATTTTAAACAAAATAACTTTTCATGAATTTGCAAAACGCCGATCTCGACTGTATTAAAAATTTGTAAAATTTTTAAAACCTGACATTAATTTATCATACGGATATACAACAAAATTGCAATAAAAAAGAATTATGAAACATTATTTAATTTCTTTTCTTTTATTACAAATGATATTCTTGTATGAATAAAATAAAAAATTCACCGTCGATCAAATAATAGAGTTCATTACAATTAATTATAAATTCAACAAGTTCTTTACCTCTATAGTAATCTGTTGATATAAATCGAAAATATATTCTTTCCTTTAATTAACTCCCAAAAGTATCAAAGTTCACGCTTTTATAACAAATACAACAGAAAAATACAACTGTAAGCTTCGACACTTTAACAATAAATTATATATTTGTCTAGCATTAACATTCAAGTGGAAAGCTTTTCATATCACATAAACAATCCCTCGTCCAAAAACCATCTGTAATATAAGATCCACCATACGTCTCCAACACCTCCGCTCACCTCACCTCCCGAATCCTCACACCTTCCCATTTCTCGCAGCCGACGCCCAAAATCCCACCGCGTCGTCGTCTCTCTCACCTTCATGTCTGTCTCCTTTTTCTCTCTCACTCTCCCACTCCTTTCTCTCCCTCTGTCTCACCTTCCCCTATACACATACACCTCACGTATATGTATACCCTCTCTCTCTTTCCCTTTCCCTCGAGAGAGAGAGAGAGAGAGAGGAGAGAGTTCAGGGCCGAATCGATACGGCCTTGTCTCGCTCGCTCTCGCACCCTTGGACACGTCCGTATATGCCCGTCGTCGCGTATACTACCACCATGACCCAGCGTCGCTCGCTCGCTCTTCCGCGATAGCGATCCGCGCTGGAAAATCAGGGTAAGGCGCGCGCGCGAGAGCACGAGCGAGCGCCGCACTGCTTTTTGGGTTAAGGAGAGTGAAGAGAGAGAGAGTGAATGAGTGAGAGGGAAAAATCGAGGCGACGTGGAATTTCGAGGCGGATTTTAATGGTTTTGTGGAAGGAAGGAAAGTAGATGAGGGGAAGGGGAAGGGGGGCAGTCGCTTCAGGGTAATGGACGGCTATTGTGGTAGAGTGGTGGTGCTTTGTTATGCTGTTTATTGATAAAAGGTGTGTGTGTGTGTGTGTGCACGTGCGCGCTAAGTTGTGGCTAAGGGTAGGGAGGAGAGTTAAGGAGGCGGTGAAAATGTGGCTTTACCGCGCGCGAACGCCGAGCGCGCATGAGCTGCCAGCTGTAGGTTAACGATTTTATGTTTACACGTGTACTTTTTGCACAGTGTATGTGTGTGTGTGTGTGTGGCGTTAATGTTTGATACAGTTGCTCTCTTGATCAAAGTCTTATTAGCTTCGATAAATTAATTATAGCGCCAGCTGTTGGTTGTCTTTTATTATCGAATTTTTCTTTGCTTATTCTCTAATAATTGCTCTATTTTGCTAACGTTAGATATTAACTTTTTGCAAATTGGCCAACAACGTATATTAAACAACAGAATACAATAACATACTCTTTCTTATTTCTTTATTAGATTAACGGACGTTTTTATTTTTCCTACCGTGAGCCCATAAGTTCAAAAAATAACACGCTAGACCATAAATTTGCGAAAAATTATTGTTGTGATTAATGATACTGCTCGAAGTGATAAACAAGCATTAGAAGTTGCGCAAAAACTTCGCAACGACCTCCCATTCGTTCTCCCTTTTTTTTTCTTCTTTCATACCCTCCGGGCTCTACTCTGTCTCTTCTTCGTCGTACTTACTTTGCTTTTGTCCTCGTGTAATTTTGTTAATTTAAGTTTCGTCCTTATTTGTACTTTTCACTTTCAGTTCATTACTGACGAAGATTCATTTAACTTGTTGAACAGTTCTAGATGAAAAGCCAATGACGAAGACGGCTAAATGTTAATTTAAACTTTTCATCTGGCATTATTTCTTTTTTCACCAGGGATTAACATTATATACTTGTTATGGTGTATATGAATATTCACGTATTATATTTCAATCATACAAAAGTTAGAACGAAGTTAATGCTACAAAATAGAAAATAATTTCTGGCACTGGCAATATCAAAGTGTGCTTTAATAATTTGGCGCAGTCTGACGTAGCTGAGTAAAATTAAACTAGTTTCCTAGAATTTGTCAGAAATCACTTTCAGCTGCAAACAGCAAGTTTTATTACGTTACTATAGTACAGTTAATTATGTTAATTCGCTCAATGAATGATAGATTTATATATCTTACGATCATTTACCAAAGAATTAATTCTTTATAAACTGACCTCATTGATGCATATCGTAGCTTTTATCGACGAAAAAAAAAAATAGAACCACACGGAATCGAATCTTGGACCGAAATGTGCTTAAATGCGCCAAATATCAGAATTATACAGTTCTGACACAGTTCGACATAGTTTGGAACAATTTGCGAGACCTACATTACTTTGATTGAGGGTATCCCGATAGACATATAGATATATATATACATACGACTCACAACCAATTCGATGAATACTTTTACAAGTGCCATAGTAATTACTTTTTCCTTAATAAAATACTTCATTGAAAAAGGTCAATGAAAAACACGATGAAAGCCATTATCCGATAGATTATCGCACTCACCCGTTCCTTTAAACTTCCCAACATCATTCACCTTTACACAGAGGCGGTCAATTACACCAACCAATCCTCTGATCACACACATATCGCATTTTCAACCGAAAAAAGCTCTGCATCGCCACACACACACACACATACACACCAGACCCATTATTTTTCTTCCCCAACACATACATATATATATAAATACACACACACTCTGCCGTCTCGAACTTTACACGTGTCATCCGTCCTGCACTTGATTGAAACTGAAAATGACAAATATTGGCTCGCGCTCTATCGCCGCCCGTTACTCGCTCTTCTCTCGTCCCCTTTTCCTACTCTCACTCCCTTTCCGGAACTTCATATATATACACACACCATACATATATATATATATATACGTAGTATACACGCGAATAGCTCCTGCCGATTTCCCACCCCTCTTACCTCGTTAAGGTAGCATGAGCGACTTTTGTAAAATAATAAATCAATTTGAAAACTTGACTGAAATATTCTTCAAGTTTTAAACTTTTCATAGCTGCCAAGAAACCATAAGGTAGCCGACCAAATTATTAAGAAAAACAGCTGCAAAATAGCACACTTTTACACGGAGCTATTTTTTTTTGCTGATTAATGATTCATGACATTATTATAAAATACTATTTCTTAACAAAAAAAGTAAGTGGTTAGTATTTATCATAAGGATTTTGTCAGTACAAAAATAATAATGGGTTGCCGATAAAAATAAATAAATAATAGTGGCTAAAGTGTATGTATATACACTAAGAGTGTGAATTATAACAGCACTCCGATCTAAAAAGAGAAAAAAATTTCTAATTTTCTTTTTAGTTTATATTTAATAGGCATAGTGTCTATATTAACGTATATAGAAATAAAAATATACATGTTTATTATTAAAATTTAATCATAAAATTTAGTAAAATCAGAAAGCCCTTCTCGGGGCCCGCAGCTTGATACAGCATTCACCGCTCATGCTACCTTAAATATTGACGCAGACAAAGAGAGCTGACGCATCGATTCGAAAGACGGAAAAACGGGTTTAACGAGCGCAAGCGCGTGCGAATTGTATAAAAAAGTCGCATGCGTTGCGATGAACATATGTGTGTGTGTGTGTATGAGGCGAACATTTGAAGAAGGAGGGGGGAAAATCGCTCGGAGACTTTGCGGTGGCTGACGCACAACATCGAGATTCCCCCGGCGGTTTTCGACTCGGTCGTGGGTATTTATCGAAACGGTATATAGTATAGAAGAGGAGAGGATGAAGTACGCTGAGGTGGTGTGTACGACTGGAGTCGATGTGGTATTGGGAGGATATATTGGTAAAAAATATTTGCACGCTATAAAAGTGGATTTGAATTTTTTTCTTTCGATTTATTTGGGTTGGTATTTTAAAGGGTTGGTCGGATAATTTAGTGATGCTTGGTTATTAGTGGTATATGATGGATGTTACTTTTACATCAATGTATTGTGAATAAATAATAATTCATTGATAGGTTGATAGGAAGGAATGTCGTAATGGATTATTTTTTTTTAAACCTTTTTAAAACATTGTTACTTGGGGATTGAAATTTTTAAAAGAATTAAATCACTCGGAAATTCTACATTTCCGACAGTTGAGTTAACTTTAAAGAGGCAAGTTCATTTTATTTTAAAAAATGTCAGTAGAATTTACATTTTGAAAATCTTCATTCATAAAAAATAGTATTTCCATTTTAACTCATTTTGCAATGTAGAACCCTCATTCTTGAAAAATAGAATTTCCATTTTGAAATGTAGAATCTCCATGTTTTTAAGAATAGAATTTCCATTTTCGGAAAAATGGAATTATTACATCACCAATACAGTTGATTTTACTGTTTTATTTTTTCCGTATATCATCTACATAACCAATATATAGAAACACTTTAATCGCAGTTGTTTAGATAACGTTGGAAATTTGTCATTTTCCGATGAATAGATAGATTGATGAAACATCCTGCTAAAAATATCACGTTCGCCGCACAATGAAAACTAATTACCACTAATGAATATTCAATATTACCCGACCGATATTTCAGCGTGTTTATATAATTATATACCAATGAAAGTTGTGAGCTGTCTCGCGGTATATCGGCGAAATTCAATTTCTTTAATGGCTAGATAAAAGCAACAGCAGCCGATGCGCCGCTCGATAAACTGAATTTTGCTCATTTTAATAGAGTCCGCCGCGGTATAAACTTCTAGAGAGCGCAGAAAGAGAGAGAGAGAAGAATAGTGGACACTACCTTGAGTTTATTTTCACGAGTTCTTGAAGCTGTCTTTTATTAAGTTCAGTTTTCAAGGTATCGATCTGACGATGAGACAACGTTTGTCCTCGAGTGTGCAATTATAAAAAGAATAGATATTACGAATTCATGTTTGTGTGTGTTTTTTGAATTTTTCGTCGAATTTAACTATATTCTTTTCACTACCTGTATAAGAGATTTTTTTGAAAATTAAAACCTTAATGAATTTTTTTAGGTTATAAAATGATCTTTGCCCATTCTGGGATTTATACAGATACTTTGT
>JAWWEQ010033648.1:0-21358 GCA_035583055.1 Torymus tubicola
TACTTACTGTACACCTGCATAATTCAAATATCCAGCGGAAAAATTCCTCCTCCTTTAAACGCTTCGCATATTTCCTTCCTTACCCATCTCCGCCCATCGCAACGGCTAAAAGTCCCTCGTATAATACCGACGATTCCTCAGCGCGCGTCTTTGAAAATCCAAAGCAAGCACGTAAAGAGCGACGCTTATATATACAGATATATATATATAACTTACTGTAAGTACAATGCGCGTTACAGAACAATACCGCACCTTCCCTCTCTCACAATGTCCGAAATCAGACAGAAGAGCAGCAGCGGCAGCAGCAGTCGCAGCCGGTGATTTGGCATTGTGCGACAATCGACACGGGGATTTCTTGTTATACTGCTGCTGCTGCTGTCTGCGTTTCGGGTATAAGGAAAAGGAGAAATATTTGAGAGAGTTCATTGCTGGAGGGGTGGGAGGTGGGGAAGGACGAGAGCTTTTAGCTGGATTTCGAAAGGAGCCTTCGGGGAAAAGACAATTTGGAAAATTGGAGGTCTGACTGGAGGGAAGCAGAGAGAATTTTGAGAGAGACGCGAAGGGTAGGAGTTTTTTGGAGATTGGTAGGAGAATAGGGTGGGTAAATAGAAATGGCGGAGTTGGAAAAGTTTTCGAAAATGGAAATGGCTAAATTCACACAGTTGGAAACAGAGAGAGAATTTCGAAAGATGACGTAATGCGGTCAGTTTGAATTATTTTTGCAGTACGGTTTTGTCAGTAGCTAGTATGTAGGTTGTTTTAGGATTATGAATTATAGATATCACAAAAAATATAATTAAATGTTAATGGCTTTTCTAAGACAACTATTGTACAGTATATGAATTTACTGTTATACTTGCTTTATCAATCATAGTGGTTTTTTTATAAATAATAAATAACGATTTTCACTAATACACTGAGAAAAAAAGTTAGGAAAAATTCCAAATGTTTTTGGAAAATTTACCAAAATTATAGTAATTTTTCCTATAATTATGGTAAAATTTCCAATAAATTATGGTAATTTTTTGGGTTTTTACAGTCTGTGATGGCTTTACTAGAATCATGCTAATTTTTCCAAAAACATTTGAAATTTTTCCTAACTTTTTTTCTCAGATACTTATATCTCATTCTATTTTCCCCCAAAAAGATTATTTATATTACAAATCCAAAGATAAATATATAACACATCGCCAACAATTCCACCTCATATTCCATCAGCTTAGCAACTATAACCCTATATCAATCCGCTCTACTAAAAACTTATATACAATTTTTTTTCTTACTCCTCTCAACAGTATTTTCATCCTATCTCGGTCCTCTCACACCAACCTCTCGCACCTACAGCGACAAATACAAAAATAATCCTCACAAAAGAACGATCGCACTAAGCGCGCACAGCACAGTACTCACACCCCACTACGTTCATCCCTTTTAAAATTTATCTCGCAATCCACGCGCACTATACTCGCAATCTCCTTCGTTACGATCCCGCCGAAGAACCGCCCCCCAAAACGACCAACACAAAACTCTAACACTCACACACACATTTCATCCTATACACTCTATGTATAAACCAGCATAGCGTACAAATCCACCGATAACAAGCGCGAGCAATTTTCTCCCATTTTACAAATAGCAAGGATAATAAAAAAAAAAGTTCTGCAAGAGCGTAGCAAAACGACGTAGAAGAAGAAAGAAGAAAGAGCACAGGACGTATAAGAGAGATGAGAAGACTCACCGCTGCTGCTGCTGCAGCTCTGCACAAAATCCGATTTATCTGCACGCGTACGCGTCTGCCTCACTCGCTCTCTAGAGAATCAGCTTCCTTTCTATCTCTCTCTCTCTCCTTTATTAGCCCCGTTGCTACACGCCGACGAATCATCCGCCGCGGCGCTGTGGGTTATTAAAGCCTCGCGAGATGTCACTTTATCTCTCTAGAGACCGTCTCTTCTACCCCCAACTCTATATACTATATACGTTGATCCAGTGTAACAAGACGCGAACCGTTGAAATGTCTTGCTATATATATATATATATACGTGGTCGTAATATACGACGATTGGACCGTAAGTTATAATAAAGAAGTAGTATATATAGAAGGGTATACACAGTCAAATATTTATATACGCGTGTATGTAGCAATGGCGACGAACCGAGTGGTGGCCCTATATGGAGGGGGGAGAGTGAGAACGATGTGAAATTCATTCGCTTGCGCGCTCGCTCGCCGCTCATTGACATAAGGACAACTTGTTGCACACTGCGCTGTGTGCTATACTATATATGTATATATACGACGTAACGTTTGGTGTATCATAAATTTATATAGTTCTGGGGACCATACAGAGCTTCGTTATATATAAGTTGTAACGAAATCGAAAGTCGAAAAGTTGTATATATATTATGTGATGGGAATTAAGAAAAAAATAAGTAACTCTTTTCGTGGGGTTGGGTAATGAAGATAGTCGTATATTATATATGTACGTATGTAAGCGCTTTATTGTTGTTATGTGAGAAATATTCTGCATTGCTTCGTAACAAAGGATGATATTTTTCAGTGTTATTTCGCGAAAATTTTTTATCTCTTGAATTAATGCGCTGCAAACATATATAATATATTATGGGTAAATCCCAACGCGTCGGCGCGTGTTGCAACGATATATATCGTAATAAACCGCAACGGAAAAATATACCAAGTAGTTGAATTCAACCATTATACGATGATAATATAATTTTAACTGTGAAGGTATACGAAGGATCCAATTAAATTTGCAACACAGAAAAGCAAAAAAAAATCAATGATTATACCAAAAGCACGGATTTATCGTTAACCGAAGCAGTTCTATACACTCAATGCATTGCAGTACTGCTTTGCCGTTATGGCTTTCTTAAGGACACGCGCAGTCGAGTGTATTTAGCTGCAGCCATCATATAATCTTGCTCAAAAGAGGCGCAAGCGCGGGTAAAGTACAAACGCGCAGTCAAAGTAAACGACGCGGACGAAAACTCGCCGAGCAAATTAAGCAAGTTGAGAGAGAAGCGGTTAATGATTTAAGAGAGAGAGAGAGATATAATATATAAAGTGTTTTTATTCGCAAACGTAATATTGCTGTCTTTGCGAATAAACGCGGTGGTTTTGATAAAAAAAAAATAGTGTCGATAAGATCAATATTTGGTAGTAACATCCAGTTGAAAAATAATAAGTGCGATGGGAAATTGAAAATCTCAAATTTAAGGTGTAGATCGAGTTGAAACGTGTGTTCCAGGAATTCGAGTAAAGCGATATATGAGATATTTATTCATTTTAACATTCGGCATCGGGAATAAAGTAAATATATATATGCGGCTATGTGAGTGAAGGGCTGTATGAGTAAATAAAATAATCGACAATTATTATTTATTAGCTCGGAGTGCGAATTGGAAGTGGCACTTGACGCACATTTAAAAGCTATTGGATTTTATTGTACATATTGCTTTAGCAAGATTATTCGGGTCTGCTAAAAAATTTAACCAATCCCCACGGAGATTTAATAGGACGATTCCCTTTGGTACATAAAAGGGAACATAAAAAGTCGCTTTTATATGTTCAATTCAACCACGGGCTCGAGTGACGATCATTAATTCAGTAGGTATAAGAGCGCAGGAGAAGGTAGCATTTATATATATTTTATAAGAGTGATATCTCAGCAAGAATACGTTGGTAAGGATATACGAAATCAGTGAGGCAATTCAAAATTAATCAAGATTCTAAGATTTTAATGGGAATTGATCCTGACAAGTGTGAGAAATGCCAATGTAATTATATCGGAAATAATTGTGGAAATAAGTGACTAAAGCATGATTCTGTCAGACATTTCAGTGAGAATTCCTTACGTTATTAGAGGAGAAATGTATGGAATTATTAAACGTCGCTTATATAAAAAATCTAATGCTATTGCTGGCTCTTTTGTAACTGTGCAAAATTAAATTGTCAGAAAAATTTATGAAAAGTGGGTGCACGAAAATTCAATAAAAATAAATTCATAAATCGATATTCCATCTGGCAGCTTGTAACGAAAATCTATACAATATTCACTTGTGGAATATGTAGATTTATTGATGTATACAAATAAATATGTTTTTTTTATATACGTAAAATTTCATCGATCCTTCACGTTCTCATAAATACTACAAACGCCATCGCCGTTCAACGTTCAAATATGTACTATGAAATTATATATAAATATGCTAAGAGTTCGACACAGATTACATCCACACTTAAAGAGTTGGAGTAAAAGGAATTTAAATAAAATTTGAATGGCACTTTTATGCAATAATGTTTTGGTCGTGATCTTGAGACACTCTTTGTTGAACCCAGCATCTATTTATGTTATCACGGAAAAAATAAACGAGATAGGGTCATTGATTATTAACTAATATGAATCTACACAAAAAAATTAAAGTAGGAAAAAAGCTTTAATTTATACTAAGAAATGTTAAAATAAAATAATTCTATACAAAGTTCCCACATACATAAGAAATTTATTTCGAATTCACATAATTCACCGGATTAAAATGTTTCTTTTTTAGAAAATGTATTACCTCTCATTAGAGCTATTCATAACGACCCTTTCCTATTCATTTATTCCTTTAACCCAACCCCACAAGAAAAAATATATACATCTCATCAACCTTTATAACTCCACATTTTCCACTCACCTCCACAGCATCAGAACAATCTCGAGTTCCATCTGTTTCGTGCTGAGCTGCATTTCGAGACTAGCCGGTAACGGCACGTTATCCTCCTTGGACAGATTAGCAAGCCGTAGAGCAAGTAATACCTGACTGGTATCATTACCCCAACCAGCGTCACGGTCACGTTGACTCCATAGCCAAGCAGTCGCTCGGTCAAGCATTGCTGCGGCATCAACTTGCTGCTGTTGCTGTTGTTGTTGTTGTTGTTGGCTATCAGGAGCGACGCTGCCGCCGTTGCGAGGCTGCTGTAGCTTCGTGCCGCCGGTTCGAGCGCCTGTTGATGTTGACAGAGTGGTTGTTGATAAGTATATATATATGTGAGGCTTAATGGTTGCGAAAATGAAAAGTATTTTGATGTAATTTGTGTAGCGAGTGAATTTTTTTGTTTTTTTTTCAGGAACCTCAACAACGAGAAATTTTAATAATGAAACGAAAAATCAATTTTGACATTCCATTATAATGAGGTAGTTTGAGAAAAATCTTGCAAATATAAATTCCTCGATAATTGCAATTTTAACGAACGAGGTTTTTCTTACCATTTTTTTTATTTAAAATAATGAGAAATAAAATCAAATCGATTTTAATTACTAAAAGGTTCTACGTAAAATATAAAAAAATATAATTATTCACTAAAAAAGCTCTTCTAGTTCCAGCATGTCGTTATTCTTTATTTTTTTTTCGTATAGCGTTGTTTCGTGCACTAGTATATATATATATGTGTTCGTTAGTCGGTGCAGTGACCGTAGGTGGTAATTAATCATGCAAACTTAGCAGCTGGAGGCGGGGAGTGTGCAAAGCAGACGTTGTAGTTGAGCACGTTTTTTATAGGAAGCGTAGTATAGTACAATAACAAACTGAACGAGACGAAATTCCAACGTATTTTCCAAAGTCATAAAGCAATTACTTTATATACATATCTATATATCGTTCTTAGTGTATACGGAAAAAAGGGAAGAAAGTGGACGATATATATATTGACGTAGAGCTTTACTTGTCGTTAGAGGAGAACAGGGAACTGTAGTATGTACTTCCTGTTAACTTTATTGGGGACGACGACGATGGAATGCGATTGGAAGTAAATGAAAAAGGTGTATATATATTTGTGTTTCTTCTTTCTTCTTCGCGGAAAAAAGCATTGATGGTAAGGTACGGGGACAAATACGATAATAGTACAGTAGGGAGAAAGCGTTTTGTTAGATTTATATCTTTCACTTTTATTGCTTCGGGTTGGTAATAATTGAAACCTTTCTTCATGAATCTTTGTTAGAACATAATTGATTAACTTTCGCGTAGAATTTGCGGCATTAATATAAAGTAACTACCTTCGAAGTAAATGGAGCAGTCGAACAAATGTTTATTATTATAATAATTGTATAATTAATTGCCTGAATCATTGTACCTTGTTATCATGTTTACTTAAATTTTAATTAAAACTAACGAAACGTCGCACTCTGCAACCTTTTACAACGTAAATTTTCTTTTAAAAAAAAACCCTATTTTCTTGTAAAAAGAACAATGAAGATTGTATATAACGGCTTATTAATTATTATTCAAGGTATCTTAATTAAACTTTTTAAGAAAGTTCGCTTCCATTACTCGAGGAAGAGCGCTCGAAAGTTTGCGCGAAGCGTATCGGTAAGCGAGAGCTTTTATTTTTTCTTCCCTCCTCTCGTCTTCCCCTCCTTCTCCGATCTTTCATTCGCGCATTGCACGATGGCAACTACGCCGTAGGGTGTAAGTAACGAGGGAATATCATTATACTTTTAACGACGAATAAATTTAATTTGTGCGACCGTTAAACTTTTCAAATTTTATACGAGTATACACATTCTTTATCAATATAGATATTTTGCATTTGCATAAACGAGCGTAATTATAATTATACAATATATGGAGCTTTTAATATTTCACAGCTTTTTGTAATACGATATAGCAACGCGAAACACGAGCTTGTATTGAAAATTATAATTTTTTTCGGAAATTATACGAGCGATTCGCAAGGGTAATTAAAGTCGCTCAACAATTTATCTCCATAATACCTCGCTCGAAAACTCACATCTATATATATACGTATATATAAATGCACTCGTATATTATACCATCACCGTATTGTACACATTAACGACGGAATTAACAAACAATCGTGCGCCCATATATCGATTTAATAACTTCGATATATACAGCGTTAAATATTCCAATAAAATTTCCTCAACTCAACTTAACCATGACGCCCTAGCAATACGCACGTACGTACGTATATAACTTTCAACTTTCGATATCGCGCGTTTTGCCTCCTACGAGATAAAAAAGAAAAGGAAGAAAGACCGAGCATAGGAGTAAAATTCCCCAGGAGCAAATTGACGTGTACGTATAAACACGGGGAATTTCATTCTCCCTCGCTCTCAACCATTACTTTTAATTTATCCTCGTACGATCGGATGGTCCACCCACCCACATACACACATTCATATATACATGAGACAATATACTCGCGCGTATGTAGAGAGCATGGCACACATCGCGTCGTTGTCTTTGCGAGAGTTTTTAATATCACGCGCGTCCCCGTTTCTCGCAATATGCGCGAGAAGAGGAAAGAACGCCGGCTTCTTCTTCTTCTTCTACTTCGCGCGCTACGCGAGAAATGAGTTCCGTTTTGTAGGCGCCAGAGGCGAAGTCTTTTTTTTTTTTATTCTTTTCGCGTGTACTCTCCTCTCTTCACTCGCGTCGCGTCGGCGTGTCTTTTTGTATATAATTAACGCGCGCCGAGCGGTTCTGAAAAGCCGCGGTGAGAGAGAGAGAGAGAGAAAAAAAGGGATTTTTTATAAGGTACGCGCGGGTTGTAAGGGTGCGTTTAAACGCTTTTTTGTTAGTATTTAATTAATTTTGGAGGGAATGTTGGAGGTTGCGAAAATTCTGGAGATTCTTTGTATTATTTTTTATGCTCTCTAAAGCGCGGTATACAAATTTAATGTTTGATAGAATGTGTTTTTTAAAGTGTTCCAGGTCGGTTAACAAAGGGATGTTAAATTATTATATTTTACCCTGGGTATTTAGTGAAATTAATGTTTAATTGGTTTATTTTATTTACTGTAATTTGGATAATTATTCATGTAAATGACAACAACGGTTTAAACATTTCAAATATATATTACTCGAAAAATATGTAAAAAGGTATGCTTTAAATATTTTATTCATTGTATACGCATTTTAAACAACAACATCCAATGTAGAATTAGTCAAACGAATTTTAGATATAATTAAGGGATCTAACGAACAGAGAGAGAGCCTCGCATTACAATAATTCCCGACGTCTAAATCTCCATTCAATAATTACGGCCATTGATGTAATTGCAGTAACTCTCTGATCCGTATAACTGTGCCATTCGCGTATATACACACACACATATCCTCCATATCCTACATCACCTAAATCTATACAATCATCGTATTCATTAGCATTACACTCGCTATACCAAAACACCAAAATTTACATAAAAAGAAAAACATACAAACCGCTTGTCCTAAAAAAAAACAAAGCCAACAAACAACACAGCTCGTATTATTATTATTATTATACACCAGAGTAAAAATAAAATTACAATTTACCGTACTGTAATTAACGAGTACACAACAACAACAACAACACAGCACGCGAGCAACGAAAATCTTTCGTACTCCCGCGGCACCGAAATGTCCCTTTAACCGCGCGTAAATTAATTAAACCGTCACAAGCTTGCACTTGAGCGAATACCGTCGCACGTATATTACGCTCTTTAACCAGCAATTTCCCCTGCGCACGTGTATATATATATATAATTTTACCAGTATATACACGCGTGAACGCTTTAAAAGAAATTTATTTTCACTGCGGCATCCTCTATATATATATGCGTATGCTGCTCCGATGACAACAACCACCGTATAGCACGAGATATATAAACGCGCAGCCACTTGGATATAAGTGAAATTTTCACCGCAATCAGTGAACATTCACCAATTCCCGTATGTATATACGTATATACAGAACACATAGATGTGTATACAGTAAGGTAAAGAGAGGAATTTCGACTTTGAAGAGCTACGCAACCGCGGTTCGACGTATAATCGGTATGTGTGATACTCTCAACTCGTACTGCACGTATATATCGCTTAATTACGAGCGAGTGTATAGTCGCGAACGATCGGACCGCACGCTAAAGAGTTAATCGAGGAAAGGTGAATTAAAACGTGCGGCTGAATTCGTCTGTATTGAGCGTATAGGAGGTAGAGACTAAGTGGCGCGTATTGCATTGCGAGCGCGCTGTGCGGTTATATAGAGGATATCGAGTATCGCTAACGATGTTTAGTGCCGGGTTAATTGACTTTGAAAATTTTAGGCGAATTTAGTATATATATGTATGTACAAGATGTCCTATAAAGACCTGAATATCTCGATATCTCGGTATAGGATGAAAACGTATAAAAAAGAAAGTTTAATTACATAGCCTGTTTGTCTTTGTTCTTGTTAAATCGTACAACTTTTGTATTAAACCTTCTTTTTATAGGTGAGATATCGAGAGGTTCGAGTCTTTCTATAGGACAGCTCCTGTACATTATAATGTAGTTTCTAGGTGTAGTAGAAAGATAAAGGTATATACGAGGTGGAAAATTCCCGGCAGTTGTTAGAATAACCGCGTGGACAAAAGAAACACGTGTAAAAATGCTACACTTTTACCACTGCTACACATTAATTCTCTTTCTCTCTCTCTCTGTGTATATATCCGCGTTGCGCGCAATTAACTTTCATGCGTGTTTCTTTGTAACACGATAAAAATCTTTTAGTTATACACGCAGTTATACGTTATTTTTCATTCTTCTTTTTTTTTGTACGTTTAAACGCACGCGTACTGCGTAGTATGATATATATAGCAGATGAAAAAAATTTGTATACACTTATTATATATATATACCGGACTAGTAAAACTACTTGGAAGCAAATTAAACATGCGGAGTACTGAACTAAGAATCGTATATATATATAAAATAAAAAGCGACGAAGTGAAATAAATTCGCATGCATTAGCAATAATAATAATAATTATCGCTCCCGTCGCGTCTACCGCCAGCTATACTTTTCTCTTTCCACTTCATTACATTCCCACACTTAATCCCCAACCGACCGTTCCGCGCCGTTAATCCGTTTCTTTTTTCCCGAATTTCCTCACTCCTCGCGTCGCACCATTACTTCTCCACTTAATTTCTCCAGCCATCCCCTTTATACCGTTTTCCCCACCCACCAGTACGAAAAAGGCGCATGCAGCATGCAACGAATAATTTATACCTACACGATGTTCGCGCTGTACGTTTCACCCGCATAAACTATATATACAAAACTTAAAAAATGTTCCACCTCAGCAAAGAAATCGTAAAGTCGCCTATATATGCGTGCAAACTACTGAGCTATAGTACTCTATATATCCAGCTAAGCAAACATAGAGAGGAGGCGTTGCGCAATGCATGCATGCATGTATGTATGCAGCTCATGATGTTGACAAGTGCACTCACCCTCGGCCCGAGCGAAGATGCAGATCCAGCTGAGCAGGAGTAGCAGGGTCACTGCCGCCATGTTTGCTCTGCCCCACATTCCGCTGTGGATTGTATATAGATATATATGTAGATATATAACTTATGTATGTGTGTAGAGATATCGCATATATATATAACAGACAGACATACACAAACACATATGTAACAAGGGAGAGAAAGAGTGAGATTAATTAACTGAAGGGGTATGCCTCACACACCGTAGAGTTACAGTTCAGCGCGGCGGACAAGATGAAAGTTTTCTCCGGTGTGAGAAAAATGGTTGCGTGATTAAATTTTCCGCTATTTGACTGGCAAATGAGGATTTTCTTTTTTAAATGAAGAGAGGGTGAGTGTAGAGGAAGGAATGGCAGATTCTTTCTTTCCGTTGTTATTGTTGTGTTTTTTTTTCTCGCACTCACCGACGAGAGTGTGTGAATAAGCGGAATGAGAGTGAGATAAGGATGTGCTTTTGTTTTTTTTATTATGTTTGAGCGCTATAGAAGTGTAGGTGCGTCTGTGTTTATATAGAACGACGGTTGCTGTTTTCTCGCGCGCGCGTCGAGCTTGTAAATTTCTTTTTAACGGGTTACCGTTGTTACTCTCTCTCTCTCTGCTGAGCGAGTTTAAATGTTACTTTTCTTCCTGTACTGAATTAGGAAACGACTGGTCGTGCTTTTCTTTTTCGTTAATAATTGGCACGTGTGATTTCTTATTTTGTTTAAATAAATAATGTAAATACGTGTGTTTCGTTTGTACATACAATACGTTGAGATGGAACGAATAATAGATAATTGAATGGAGAGATAAAGTTCTTTACGCGGCAGTTGTATACGGGATTCTTTATGATAAAAAAAATGTCTGTGTGTGTGTGTGTATATGTTTCAGTGGAAGAATCTGAGTTTGGTAAGACATACTGATGTATCCCGCTCTTTTATTCATTCTGGTAAAGGTTTTTTCATGAGTTTCCATTATAGCGATACTATACAATCGTTAATACAATTTTTCCGAGAGGGAGAGAGAGGATAAAGGAAAATATTATACAAAGGGCGAATTAAAGTGAACGAGAGATGGTATATATTTTTTTTCGTTATTCTCTTTGCTTTTGTCCTTTTGAACGTACTGCATGTTACGTATGGTAATCCTCAATTTTCCAATTTTGTACTTGACACAATCTATATAAAATTACAATAACTACATAAACAAACAATAAATTCATTTTATTCTTTGTAGAAATTGCTAACCATAAGTTAGTTATTTTTTAGTTAACTTTGTGGTTATATAAGTAACGAACATCGTTTGTAATTCGTAATTATATGTACCGATCAGAACTAAATTGCTCGTATCACTTCACACATCTTACTCGCAAATTAAAAAAATACTTCCACTATTATAATTACCACACTAACTACACATAAAATATAGTTAATTTCCCACCAAACAACCTTTTCCCTCCACCCCTATTCCCTCGTCCACTTTATACTACCACCATTATACCTCAGGGTTATATTCGTCCACGCACCGCAACCACCCTAAACTCCGAAAAAGCCACGACGCATGCACCCACGACGACGTCCCTTTTCCCGCACTTCAATCGCATACAAACCACCGCGCAACTTACAACCACTCAATCCTGCAACTCGCGCACGCAAATCAACTTATCCCCAACTCCAGACACGCGTTCTCAGCTACATATACCTTGCAAAAGACTCTCGAAAGTCGGTGCAGGCAATCCCTCCTCTAAACAAATTTTCTCACCCTTCGCGTACCCTACACATTGCTTAAACTTAAGAGTATATATGTATATAGCGTATACGTATGTACATATATACATGTATACCTTTGCCCTCAACTACATGTATGTATGTATGTATGTTTCCTGGCAACCAACGCTCATAACATTTCCTTTTCAAGTGTTACATAAATTCCGGAAGGCGCGCGCGCGAGACCGAAGAGGATTGTTGCGGTGGTGCGGGTGTAAGGGGTATCCTACTCCTGATCGCTCACACATATATATATAGGCACATGTCTATGTATATGTATGTAATACCTCTCTCTCTCTCTTCCACACACTTTCGCATCAATCACGCGTCCATTTTTCCAAGCATTTACAGCTCTATAAATCAATGTCCTTCCTCTCTCTCTCTCCCTTCGAGAGAATGAGTGAGTGTGTGCGAGAGAGAGAGAGAGAGGAATGTCTTTTTGATATCGGCAGAGGATTTTTCACAGCCGAGTGAATGATGTTGAACAATCGTCGTCGTTGCCTATATACCACCGTATGGGATTGATGGTCGTTTGACAATGGTTTAATTGGTAGATGGAAGAGAATGACTTTCTACTTTTTTACTACATATACAATGTATATATAAACAGCGCGTGTGTAGTTATGTTACATGTAGGTATACTTGTAAATTAGACCTAACCCGAGGTATGTTGTTATCTCTCTCTTTCTCTCTGTGTGTGACGTCAACCGCGATATATTGATTTTTCCTATAAGGTATATACATATACCTAGCGGCCACCGCGTATATATATACAACACTCGTTTGCTCCCTCTTGGCTATCGATATTTTTTCAACGTGCGTTCGTTATACCCACGAGGTATATAGTAGTAGTAGTATATATACAACGGAGCTAAATGTTTATGTTTACGGGGGTGATAACGCGCGCGATGAAATACAAAGTGGAGATTGATTAAACTGCAAAGCGAAGGTGAGAGAATAGGTAGGATGATGGTATGATGGTTGGTAGCGGTGAGAGGAATAAAAAAAAAAGGGGGCCGGAATTTTTCGGTTGTAAAAGGTGACGGTAAAGTAATGGATGAGTGCGTATATTTGCATGCATGAGTGCACGCGGGGATTTGCGGATGATAAAATATTTTCGGGGTCCGGATTTGGTATAGAGAGAGACGCACGCGCAGCAGCGTGTGTACTGTAAAAAGGGGGATTTACATATTATGAATTTATAGAATTTCGTATATATATGTATTGGAATCCCCCTGTAGCTTCGCGACAAATACGGTACGGCTGTCGTTTCTTCATACTTTTCTTTTTAGTCTTACACGGGGCTGTTGAATAATATATATAATACAGTGTACAGATTTATTTCGGATAGTTGATATTTGAAAGGAAAAAAGGTTAAAGAAAGTGAATATTTGTCAAATCGCATCAATCAAAGAAAAAAAACAAAGCCTATATCGAACAATTGAAACTCCTCTTCTTTTGCACTGCATAAAAAAAGAGAGAGAGAAGGGGGGAGGATAACCGCAAGTAGCATACCACCTCGCTTTCTAAATAAACAACGATGATACTAATGCCAAGCGATAAAACGCGCACGCGCACGGACAATAAAAATAACGTGGCTGGAAACACGTGCGGGGGGGGGAGGCTAATCAAACCGCGCATATAAACTTTACGATGCTTTTATACGATGCCGTTTCGCTCTTTTCTCTCTCTCCCTCTCTCTCTTTCGTTATATGCGCGTCATTAACATACACGCCCGCGTGCGTCGTTCATCCTCTGCCGTCTCTCTAGCTTATATATATACGCCCCGGCTCAATCTCGTCTGGCCAATCCATTTCGTGAGAGAGCGAGAGACGAGGGATGTGTATTCTATTGTCGTACGGGGGTACGAGGGTTGGGGATTTAGATAAACGCCGGTGGGTGAAGACGCCGCGCGCTGCGTGGATCATTGTTTATAGGAGCGGAGACGCGAAGGAGAGGAGTTGAAGGAACGAGTATAAGCGAGCGAGTAAGGTGTTTAATTTGGGGAAGTGATTTGTCATCGTTAGGATGATTGGCGTTGGAAATTAAATTTTATATACGGTGTGGTGAGTGAATGGGATGGTAAGGTGATTGAGGGTCATAGTGTGGGATTTTATGGGCGGTGGGGTAGAAAAGTTTAGAGCGGGTTTGGTGAATGGGATGATTGTGAGGTGATAAAAGTGTACTTATATGAGGGTTGTTGCGGCATCGTTAATTGAATGCTTATGAGGGCTGAAAATATAAAGCTATGTATTTATTTATTTAGGTAGTTTAATACGGGTTTAAAAAAAAGTTTATAACGACTGTAAACGACTACATAATGGGAACGCGTTAAAAATAGAAAATCGTTTTAAGAATTCGAACGAGTTTATCGGATTTTGAAGTCAAACAGAGTATATGTTTGTGTATGAAACGTCAAAAATGATTAATATCTTATACGTACCATTGATACTGAATAATTTGTTAATCGAGGGTATTTAATAGTTTGTGTACGCCCATATACAAAATAAAGTATAGACTTACCGAATTTAGTTAACGTGTTTACTCGGCCCGTTTGAAATTCCGAACAAAGTTAATTCTCCGAAGTATCTCGATAATTCGCTTACCTACGTAACAGTATATATATAATGCTTAAACAATTTGCGTAAAAAAAAAGAAAGAAATTTCACCTGCAGTAACTTCGTGAATGAATCGATATATAACTGAAAACCGATTCTCCTGCTGAAATTAACTTTGTAAACTGTCCATCATTTTCAACATGAAAATCTTTGATATCTATATGTACCGTGATTTATATACTACTGGACTGTATAAATACAATTAAATTTCCACGTATAGCTGATTAAATTATTATCGTTGCGCAGATAAAATATAAAAAAAATGTATAAAAACTATATATTATATTTCTTCAGTCATACACTTGTCCAAGTATACATCATGGATTTAACTCCACTCAACACCATAGCCCGTTATATATATAAGCCAGTGGCGTATGTGACTCTCGTACTACTTTCAAACTGGCGATGCTTATACTTTAAAAAAGAGAAAAAGAAAATTATCGCGCGGTATTCTTACATAACTTCTGTTCTATAACAGCACACGTGTATACTATAAAAAGAATAAGCATAACTGAATATTATTTTCTTCCGAACCTTTTCTTTTATCTCAACATTTATAATATTTTTCTATAAGATGAAACGATTGTTCACGGCCCTCATAGTAACCTACCCAAACGTTCCCTACATATACCACCGTATACCAACTGCATAACAATTATATACCCCACACGTTATCCACATTCGCACCTTATAAAATATATCCTTTGCCCATCATCCATATACCACTGTATATATCTACATCCTTTCATCGTAATATAACCACCATATATACATATAATATATACACACACACATACATATATATATACACTATCGTTTGATTTTCACGGGATCGATATCACGGCTAGTATATAGTATACAGCAGGCTCCGCAACACTTTTGCGCGCGGCGCGTCCCTTCACCTGCCGCGCATTCCCTCTCTCGCGTCCATTGTCTCCGTGGTATATAGCTTATAGCTAGCCTAGCGTGCGGTGCACCTCTGGGGGGCGAACAATCGATGCCGGCAGCACCAGCAGCAGCACTGCCTGGTTGTATATAGTAGAGACAGAGGAACAGCGTCGTCGTCGTCGTCGTTGTCTTTGATGGTATAGGATATATATGTGGAAGGATATAAGGGTAGATGAATGTTTTTTTTTAGGTATATAGAGAAAAGAATGTGTGTATATATATGGAGGGATGAGGGAATTAACGGTGGTGGTATGATTTTTATGATAAATTATGATAATTTTATTATCGGATTCTCTCTATCTGGCTGCGGTGCCTCCGCGCGCGAGAGAGTCTCAGGATTAATCGAATTGATTGAGTTGCGGGATTCTAATGGGTTCGGTTGCGCGGAATGGGGTTATGAAGTCGATATTTGAATCTGCGCTACATAAATTATTATACCGGATTTAAAGTAGATTTATATAAAAATAGCATATTAAACTGAGATGATGTGCTATATTTATGGAAATTCCGTATATAAATTAATGAAAATCTTTTGTTGATATATAATTAACGGTTCGCGTATATAGAAAAATAAACATATATAGAACCAGTTGCATCAGGATTCGCGGTAATAGGAAAAAGTAAACGTGATCTTTGATCCCGCTGTAACAGAATATGATCAAAGCTCTTTGTCAACCGTGAATCCGCGGCTGTACATTACAATAAAAACAAAACAAGAAACAACAATCGCATGTCAAAAGAAACCGTATAACCCGTAGAATTTACCCTTATATATATATATACACTTTTCCACCCGACTACTTTCCACGCATACACACATGTATATATATTCAATATCCCCATACACCTACACATCCCTGGTATACTCACAAAGAAAATTGTAAGACAGAACGGCGACGCGGTGTACCCCATCCCTTATATAGAATCGTTGAAACGTATATATATATATGCGGGTATGTAATATAAATTCCAGCCGCAAGCACGCGCGTGTGAAATACCTTCCATCGCGCGTAGCAAAACAAATACCTATTGCGGCGCGGTTCGAGCGCATTTCTCTCTCGTAGGTTGAAAAATTTCGACGCGCGGAAATGAATCTCCATTCCTGACAATTGCTATACGCGCTAGAGCGCTTTTGTTTACGACTTGCAAATTCTTCAACGCGCGCGCGGGTGAGCGAAGAAGAGAAGGAGAGACGATGGAATAATAAACGACGATGGGTACGCCGCTTGTAAATTAAATCGCGGTCGGGACGCGATGTTACGTTAATTTTCTTCGTTGGTGCTACAGCGCAACGCAGGATACGAGGAAAGGGTCGAGTGACGCGGGATTAATGAGGATTTTAGTTATTTAGGGAACCGGCGAATAAGGAAGAAGAAGTGTCGTAAAGAGAGAATAGGGGTGGTGGGAATTGGTTTTTTGTTTGGTTTTTTTGGCGTAGAAGGTATTTTTCTTTATTAAAAAGGTAAGAGAAGAACTTATCTAAACATAAAAACTTACTAAAAAAAAACAAATTACTACGTTTAACTTCTATATATGTATGCAAGACACAGCACTCCTCGACGCTAATTAATACGGAGAATAACTTTCCCCATAACTCATACCAATTCTTTCCCATCGCGAATTCTAATAGCACGTAAATCCCCTAAAGTTACCGACAACTTACACGGCAACTTTTCCTGATGGTAGGAAAAAAAAAGAATTCCGTCGCTCTCGAGTACTATTACACATCGGAGCTGTTTTCGAACAACGACGACGACGAGGAGGAGGACAGGAAAAAAATTTCAAATATCACATCGGAAAAGTTCTCTCTCTCTCTCTCTCTTCTCGCTGGGGAATTTTTAATTTCCCTTCGCCGGCAGAACCACGCGGATTTTAAATTTCACTTGCATGTATATAGATATATGTATTACGTTTACGTATATACAATCATGGGGGGGTATATAGCAACGCTCGAGGGAGATTTACCCTCCAAGCGAGAGCGAAAAAAAAAGTCAGAAACGCTTCCTTCTTCGTACCCCTCGAGCACTTAGTTTCAAACCCACGTGAAATTGCATGTCGCTTGCTTGCAATATATCGCGTGATATTTTTCAAATATCAACGGTTCTTTTCGGACATTCCAACATTTTTATATACCAAATAATACATTATACCGGAGGTTCTCAGAAAATCACAATTATATTATACTTAATATACGTACTTATATATATATGTATATACATATGTACGTATACGGCGACACGACCCTGACACACGGTCGACCCGCCACCCTCTACCCTAATCTCCTTCTCTCTCTCTCTCTCCCCCTTTTATATACCTCTCCCACTTCCTGCCATCCTCGTCCAACCATATATACATATATACAATCCAATCTCATCCACACATATATTATACTCACACAGGTAAATTAGGCAACCTCCTGGGCAACGGCGGCAGCAATATCTCTCTTTATCTATTCTCCTCTTTCAATACTCTCTCTCTCTCTCTTTCTCTCTCACCGCACTCCCTTTCTATATAAAACCGCACGCGCAACGCCTGGCACAGCTGGCTCTACTATACTCAACTGCTCTCTCTCCTCCAGTTATCCAACGAGCTGTAATATATTCCTTCTGCTTCTTCTGCTATATTACTGTCGCGCGTATCCGTGTTGCCCCCCGCAATGCGCAATGCAGACTGACACTCTCGCACGAGCTGCAGCAGCAGTAGCAGCAAGCATAGTCGTCGTCGTCGTCGTCGGCGCGCGCGCGAGGGGGTTCGAAGACCGCCGTTACCACCACCACTACCGCTGCTACCGCGCTCTGCTGCGTGCTGTATGTATGTATATATGTATATAGATACGTATACGTGTATATACGCGATCCCTACCACTCGATGCGCGCGCCGAGGTGTATACTATATATGTAGGTATGTGTGTGTGTGGATAGATAGATATATAGGTGTGTTGAGGATGTAGGAGAAAGAAAGAGAGAGAATTTTTTTCGCGTTTTCTTATGTACGTAGGTAGAGAGAGAGAAAAAGGGACGTAGCGGTGTGTTTCTTTGAGCAGTGAGTGTATATACGGCGATTGCCTGGAGGGATTGAAAAGTCTCTCTCTCGCGCGCGCGCCTGTTGACAAGGGAGAAGTTGAGTTTTGTTTACTAAAGGGGAGTGAGAGAGAGGGTGGATAGGTTTCGATGGTGCTTCATGATGGGCCGAAGGTATATAGGTACTGGCTTTGATTGATGCGACAAGTATATGTGCTGTGACAGAGTTATTATATGATTTCGACGCAGTATATATACTCGATATATCACGTACGAGAGATGAAATCATGTGAAATGAGAAACTCCTGAGTATATATAGAGAGAGAGAGGGTGGATATGGTATATCTGATATGTCCGCTGTTGGAATTTGTCATTTCAAGGGTGTGAATATATGTGGTATCGCTGTGGGATGCGTGCTTGCGTCGGAATCAATCATTTCTTCGATTTTCGGTTAGGATATTTGTAATATTAAGGCGTTGATGAAATGATGCGGGGTCTCGGAAATTCGTATATAGAAAAGGAGCGCGTGCAGACGTGTGGTATATATATAGTATTAATACTGTCGTTGTTATGTACGAATGAGAGGAGATATTATGTCTATATTGACTCTGAGAAATGAGCAAGTATAAATACCGTGATAGATTTATATAAATCTTAACGAATTTTGATATATGTGATTTAATAGACAATAATGGTTTAATGTAGTATTTTTACATTATTATAAACTACGAAAGTATATAGGTAGCAGGTGTTCGGTGGACTTTTCAAAGCTGATATATATATTTTTTTATTTCCATATTACATACCTTTTTCTTCTGACGTCTTTTCCTCCTGGTGTGTGGGGATATACGTATACGAAGAATCTCGTAAAGGTGTTACAAATCGAGACAGGCATACGGAATGAAATATACGTACCCTACTTTACTCGTTGCAAGAAAAGTACGACATTGTCACCAGCTAACTTGTGTTATCTCAAAAAAGTTTTATGCTAAATCATTTAAGTATACGCGAATTTCGTATTTCTTCTACAGTTTTGTTTTGTTTTAAATCGTAAAAGTTAAAAGAAATTTATACGGATTTTAAATAAATTTCAAACAATTGTAATGTACTGATCGACATATACACTGTATAAGTTGTAAAATATAGAAAAAATATACAGGCACACACAAGTTGTATACGATGATTTTTACATATAAATAGAAAAATTTGCGTTGGACCTTCAAGTATGCTAAATCAATATTTATTGAAACACTCGTTGCACAAAGCACACATGCGCGCTAACGTACATATATCGATAAAGAATTTAACTTGACTTTGCTATAAATGTCGCAGGTTCGCGAAAAGAGAGAGAGAAAAAAAATAATTTGCAATCGAATATTTTCCCAATAAACAACATTGATTTTCAAATTTACACATTTTCTGTTGACCTTTCATCTGCAAATATTGCTCTTTTGCAAATATATATATAACCCAGACGGATTGAAAAAATTCGGTAACCGTTTTTAATTTTTTTTTTTTTTTTTTATTTTTTATCAAACATAAAAGCCAACGAAGAGAAATAAAACTGCGTTTTATACTCGCGAGATTTTACGTTGCCAATTCGCATCGCATCAAATTTAATATTTAAATTTTATTCCGTCACGTACTTATATACTTTAGCTCCATTGGATCATACTTGCGCGCGTTATATATGCGACACCCGCGCGTCAACGTTGTCTCTGAATTATATATATATCTATATAATATTAAAAACCATCGTCGTCGTTGTCGTCGTCGTCGTCTTTATGATTGTTTAAGGAGAATGCGCGGCAATTAAAGTGCAACACTGGCGTGAGCTTTCAATATAACCCCCTTAAAACGACAATTATAATAGTTACAAGCTTTAAAATGTAAAATGGCTATACGAGTTATCTTCATGGTCTTCGCCGTTTTAGATAATACTATGATAAGTGCGCTTTTCTCACTATTATAAAATAATATTACCGAATATATACATAAAGTGCTTCGCACGTCGTTCACCATTTCCATCAACAACTTGCACGCGCTTGCGTGTATGCTTGGATTACATTTTTATAAAAAAAAAACAAAATTTCCATATCTACAGTGAATATACGAAAAAACAGGTTTTCAAATTTTAATTTCACGATTTCTTTTATTCCACTTAGTTTTTCTAAAGTACGCGCTCTCGTATATAATAATAACCATATCAATTTAGATTAAAAGATATTTACAAAAGACACAACATTACCGCATGAACAATATAGTTATATGCAAAGCACTTACCGTTAAAGGCATTAGCCTTAATTGTATTCCAGCTCTCTCTCTCTCTTTCTCTTAGCAAAAAGACTATTCATGCGAAATTTTTTTGCAAACCTAACCTTTACTTACACCTTATTCAAATTTATGCAAACATCCACCTTCACACACACAGACACACACAGCGAATTAATTTCATTAACCGCCTCTCCATCGTCTACAATATCACCCTAATGAATCATCGTGCGCATCGACAAATCTCTCCGGCTTTATATATACAGTATAATATAACGCCAGAAAACGCGCTAAGTGTCGTCGCGTATATAGTATATGAACACGAGCTTGCAAAAGCACCACAATGATTTTCCATCAACCGCGTGTACATATAGGGGAAGGTGGGGCGTCACGGGCACCCTAACTTTAATTCAAGATTATGTAAAAGATCTATGGATTTCAATTCT
>JAWWEQ010033659.1:0-21350 GCA_035583055.1 Torymus tubicola
CAGGTGCTAGTAAAGAAAGTTTTGTTTTCTGCACATAATGTGATTAGCGATTCATAGTGATTTCAATGATTTCACATGTATGAAATTGATTTCAACCTACCCTGCTCAAGTGATTTCCACTGTGAGTAGCCCCTCGGTTTAAAGGTATTAAAGTTAAACGTTTCTTTTTTGTTATTATATTTGTTTATTTCATAGATTGAAATTTATATTTCAATTTTTATATTAAATTTTCTTATCAATTATTCTCATAAATTAAATGTTTCAATTGCTGTAATAAGAAGTCTATCCATTATAAGAGAGTTATATAAAAGAATCATGTATAGAACTACGATTTTAGTGCATCAACTGGAAATATTTGTTATATTGAGCTATATTTACGTCTTCTTACTCATCGCCTGTTGATAACAGTATCGAGTTTTCATGGTTCCCAGTTCAATAATCTTAGAAATACGTAAAAATAAACTGGTGAGAAGGTGTGACTGTTTAAACAAATATTCCTTAAATTAAAATTCTAAAGACATTTTAAAAATAAACATCCACAAACAATATATTCGTCATTCCCCAAAATTTTTACATCTGAATATCCTCACAAACCTTACCATGTTCTCTTACATTACACACACGCGATACTCACACCATATACATTTCGTCGTCCAGCCATATAGTCGTATATGTGTGCAGTATAAAAGACAACGTTCGAAAAAGGCGCTGCGAGGTTCTCGCGGATTTTCTTCCGCGTGGGCGCGCGTCTCTCCTTTTTCCGCGGAAAAAAGGGACAGCCTTGCGCTCGTGCGGGCACTCGTCGCCTTATAGTGCCTTTACGGGACACTGCGCTGCACACGACAGCTGTATAGTGTCTCCTATATAGCGAACGCCGTAATCGATGACGTCACCCGTATGTATGTGTCGGTGTGTGTGTGTGTGTGTGTGGGTTTAGATGTGTGCGTATATGCTAGGAGAGACCTGCATGCACGCTCTTGTTTCTTTTGCTACGCTCCGATCGCAACGAATGGCTCAATTATGAAGGCGCTGCAGTGATTAGCGCTTAGAGGTGGCGACGATGCAGATGAAATTTGGATAGGATAAGTATTGGATGGGGTATCATAGCGGAAGTAAATTTGTTGTTTTCTTTTCTTTTTGAATAGCTGCGAAACGCGTGATGTATATATAGTAGTTGATATACGTAATTTCCACATTTTATTTTTATTTTGAGTATTTTGCAGAGTTGCCGTAGAAAGTTGTACAGTAAAGGAATTATGTTTATGCAACAATTTGGTTTTCATTTTATTTAATTTAGTGACTTGGAGGTTCAAATGTATGTACTTACGGATAAATTATACATGGTGTACAGTGTGTAATTGTATGTAATTTATCTATTATAATAATTACTACCCTATAAGTACAAAAATTTTCAGACGTATTAATAATAGATTGGATATTTTTAGAACATCAATGAAAGCATACGTATATTATGCAAACCTCAACACTATTTATCAATTTCAAATTAAATAAATGAAAAACTAATGATATACCAATTATGCAGCTGCAATCCAATTCTCCTCCTAAGAAAGACATCAGCACTTGCGGGCGCGTGCAATCCTTCGAAAAGAATTCCAACCAAAAAAGAAAAAAGAAAAAAAAAGGACTCGGGTCTCGACATAACCTTCATTTACCACTCCGGACATGTCATTACGTACGCGTATATTGCTCTATATAAAATAACCGAGTTCCGATGATGATTGTAATCCATGCCGCGTTCGCGGGGTCGGGAAAAAAAGCTGCAGTTGGGAGGTGCGTATATACATGCTCGTGCGCGTCGAAAGAAAATACACGTGCAGGACCCACCAGCCATCAAAAGTTACGGCCAATTTTTTTCCTCTCGCCTTTTCATTCGGTCGGGAAACGAGGAAGAGAGAAAGAGAAAGAGAGAGAGAGAGATAGTCGGGCCGAAATTACGGCACGCGCGCAGTAAACTTTTACGGCGCCTTCCCGGCTGGCTTTTTGCTCTTGCGAAGAGCAGTGCACTGCAGCGCGCATGCAGGCGTAAAGAGAGATTCGGCGTATGCGTTTCGGGAATCGTTGAACTTTGGACTTGCAATGCGCAAAGAGGCGCGCCTGCTGTGCTCACTGCGCTTCCTCGTTGCGAGAGCGTGGGGGTCTGCTGTTTCGTGAAGTACTACCGGGAAAAGGGTTTTTGCGATGAGAGGCGATCGCGCGCGCGCGCGCGGGTGTGTTGAACTCCCAGGAGGTTTCGCATATGTTATATACAGCTGCAGTAGTGAAAGAGTTTTGGTGGTATAGACGAATTGTTGAGAGGTTTTTTAACGTGTAGAAATTTATTTTATTCAACAATTGTATGCGTTTAGAAGTTTTGGATGAGTTAGATATCGATTACTGAAGTACTATTCTCGTCTTTGTGAATCAGGCATGTTTTCAAAAACTTGCTGTATTCTAGATATTTAAATGATTTATATACCATTTATTTTTTAGTGATATAACGGTATGGTATAATAATTTTACAGAAATAATGAATTGAATCATTTTACGAACAATATAAAACTTTGGAAAAACTAAAGATCGAGAACTTTTCAGGGCTTACTTCAGAATTAGAAAATGTTGGTTTCTTGAAAAGTTACATAAGTTTAAAGTTGAGCTTAGAATTCTCTAAATACAGTAAACATGTACGAATTAAATTTTTTATCCTTTGTCGACATTTTTCATGAATTTTAATATCAACTGTAAACTCCTGTAACTTTTGAAGGAATCAACATTTATTAATTCTAAAGGAAGTTCTCGATCTCTAGTTTCATTATATATTTTTCGTAGATTCTTATTAAGCTTTTATTCATAAATGATTTGAGACCAAGTTAGAGTTATATAGAAAAATTGTATATATTATTAGCAATACGTAATATCATCGAATGAAGCATGTTCCTATTTTTCTTCTATATTTAGAAGACTAAAAAAACCAGAAAATTTTTGTTATTCTTTTTGAGACGTAACAAAAAAATAATTTTGGATAGAAGACCTTATCCTAAGATCTACGGCCTTACTGGAGCTAAGTGTTTTATCACTTGAGCTAAGCACTTGGAATTGTACAGTGGCGCCATCTGTTATTGAAAGTCTGAATCTCTTTTCTGCATGACGAGCAACAGCGCGCATATTACCAGGTGATGATATATTTATCGACAGACGCTAGTGATTTGAAAATATGACCACTACTAAATTTGTTAAATATAACAAATGCATTAATTTGTTGAAATTGTAAGTATTTAATACACATTTTCTCTTAAAGATATAAAAATGTAATTAATTACAATAATTTTATAAATGTCTACAAATTAATTACATTACTCAAAATATAATTTTTTAAAAGTCATAATATGTAATTAAAAATATAATTTTTCAAGTCACAAATATATTGTAGTTTATGTACAGAAAAAAGTATTATTGTCATTTATTTCGTGCGTAATAATGTAACGTAGTTAATGGATTATCAATAACAGAACAATAATTCTTATTATTATGGTTCATAAAAATAGGTATTTGAAAAAAAGTATGTAAACAATAATATGTGTCCGTTTATTAGACGTCTATACTATATCATAAGAGTATATAAAAGAAAATTAAAAAATATCAGTAAACCTCATCAGGTTATACGATTATCAAAATAGTGTCCGTGTAATGCGTAGAAAATTATTTCTCGTTTAGTTTTATCTTTTCTTTGATTGTTTTCGGATTATTAACTTATTCACTGGTAAAGGAAACGCTCGGAAAGAGCGAGAACTGGTACTCCCAAGATTGGATCTGGGAAAGTGATTTCACTTCCGCAAATGTCGAGGTGGCAATAGTGGAGTGGCTTTTCCGATACCTTGTCGTGCTGAAAATATATCCCCATTTTTTTATCGTAATATAAAATAATTATAAAAAGAAAAACTAAGAAAATCGCGTGGATACCTTATTAAGTCCTGATGCCATAATCAAAAAGGCAGCAGGGCCCTGATGTCCTCGCTCACTAGATGTGCTTAACTTTGGTTTAGACTGAATCACGTCATCGCCTTCGTGCTTACCCTTGTGCGATGCGAAGTCTTCCTTGCGCAGTATCGATACTTCTAACATCTCGCCCAACTTTTCACCGCAAGCTTGAACTTTGTAGGCATTCGATGCCGCTTTTGCTACGGAGTTATCGATTGCAATCTGGAATTTAAAAGTTTATTTTGTTTGTTCACTAGCATATTTTTATCCGCTTGGAAACACCTATTTTTTGCTATAATTGTATTGTTAAGAATAATATTTCGCTTTTATTTGATCACGATATAGACCTAATTAAAATAAATTTTGGCATTTATATTCGACAACATCGATATTTTAACTATTATTATTGTTTTTACGTACATAGTGTTGTTATTCTTCCATTTTAATTTTTATCAAAACTGCTGACGTTCAATAGATATTATAAGCAGAAAATATCGTTAATTTTCTATCAGCATATAAGTATACAACATTATCCAACCTATTGTTTCTTTTTTACAGTTCACCTTTTACAGATTTCTAAGATCTTCTTCGCAACTCTTACATAAAAAATTGTATTTATCGCTTGGTAATCAAATATATAACTTTATTATTTACCAATATTATTATACGAGAATATTTAAACACCATCGTTCCAGGAATTTAATCTTCTTCGACTAATTCCCACTTATATGAATTTCGATAAAATATAACTGTCAAATCCTAAAGAATAACCTACAGCTGTTAAAAAAATAATTTAACTTACGGTGTATCCAGTACCAGCGACTAGCTTAGCGTGTCCAGTAAGCGTAGCCACAGTGAAGATGCGTGGGTTCACCAAGCTCGTAGCCATCTCTTTTACATGACAGAGGATATCAGCCATAACCATACGGCCCTCGGCGTCGGTATTGTTAACACGCACTCGAGCACCGGAACGTGCAGTTATCACTTCGTCGGCGACGTAGGCATTCTCACCGCAACTGTTGCGTACCACACCGACAGCCACGATTACTTTGAAGCTCGACGGTTGAAGAAGATTCACCGTCTGCAAAGGTTAACATTGGACGATACTGTACTTTCATCCTTAATTTATTAAATTTCCTGGGTATAATGTACACACGTACCTGCATGAACCCAACGCAACCACCAGCACCGCACTTGTCACGGCTCATACCGACCATATTACCACCAGTTTTGATGTCGTTACCACCAGTGTCGACGGTCACGCCCTTACCGACTAGCATAATCGTCTCGGTGACGGCACTTGGGTCCTGGGGCTCGTACGTCAGAAAAATGACGCGTCCGGCATGTCGAGGTATGATAGAGGCGCCTCGGTTAACTGCCGCTAGTAGAGGATATTCCTTCTCCAGGATCTTGGTTTCAGATATGACATCGATCTTGATACGAGTGCCGGCGAACAAATCTCTGATGTACTGTTCTACGCGCGGTGGGGCCATGCGTTCGGGGTCCGAGCCACCTATGTTAAAGAGAATATGTATAAGTATAAGTTGGTATATAGTGCATATAAGAAATTTTTGGGGTATTAGTTTTGGATTTACCGATATCGCGAGCAACGTATCTACCACTTTCAAGGACTAAAGCTTGGTTAACTATGGCTTGCAGCTTGTCAACGCCAATTGTGCTCCAGACACCCAGTTTTTTGGCTTTGTGAGTGCGATCCGGCCCGATTTCGCGCACTTGCAGAGGCTATGCAAAAAAATAAATAATTTCGTTTAAACAAAATTTTCGTCAATAACGATTATTTCGTATAATATGGCACAGAAAAAGTTCTTACAACATAGAGTGCCGCCAGGGCACCCAGTAAAGTAACCAGCTCGGTAGCCTCGAACTTTGCATCAGGAATGATCGCCAGTAACGGCTTGAGAACTCCAGCTTTCAAAGCACTGCAACAACCCTAGGGTCACAGTCTCTCCAGAATTATAAAACAAAAAGATTTACCGTTTGATTCCTCTGTTTGCGGCATCGGCGTATACGCGAACATCGCCGTAATCAGGATCAATGGGTCCGGTAGGACTGTAGATCAGTCGTGCAGCTGGTAGCTCGATGGGCATTACACCACCCGACTCGAACAAGGCATTGTCGATCTCGGCGTGGAGTGCGAGGACGCTTTTGAAGACATCGGGCTCTTCGGTACCTGGTGCTATGCCTGAAACGAGGACGATGCCGTCGTAGTCTGACCCGGAAAGATTCTCCTCCACTTTTATCTCCGTTTGGATGTACCTGAATTGATATCATTCGTTATACTAGTGTGTGAATTGTAATGAAAATGTAATACAGAAGATGTATTTTTTTTTGAGTTTATGGAAAAAGTACTGATGTGAATTGGAAAAGGTCATTTTTTAGCTTCTATTAATTTTTTTGAGTATACATATTATTTAGAAAAATTTTTTCCATAGGCGACAACAAAATTGGAACCAGATTTAGAATTTGTTTTTTCTATATATACTTACATTGTATTAAATACAAAATCAAATTTTCAATATTTTTTTTACTGAAACCTACATTTTTGCCAGTTTGCATAATACTTTACGCTTTGTACTATAAAAATAGATTTAGCAAACGTGTAACCCATTCTCAAAATAAAATCGCTTCATACTTTAGTTAGAAATCTGAAAAACAGATTAATATGCAAAGTTTTAAATAGACAGTTTGAAAATTGTTGGGCAAATAATCACTTAAGATCGAAAAGTGTAATTTTAGAGTAAATAAAAATATTGATATTTTGATATTTATTTAAAGCAATGTTTATATAATATCTTCTGAAAACATGTTTCCACATAATATAAACTTTAAATAGTAGTTGAAAATGTCATTTATCTATACACTTCACTACCCGCTTTCGTTAAGAAAACTGTTTTGCTATATTGTAGATTACGATTATTGTTTGAAAGAAACTCGTTAAAGTAAGATTATATAAGTTGCTAATATATATACCAAATAATCAATTGCAATAGAATATATTAATTATTACTGTTTTTATATCAAAGTAAAGTCTTCTGTTTTTTAATGGTACGGTTCAATCGAAGCGATTAATAAAAAAAGTTCTACTCGATGAATAATAAATTATATCTTTTGTTGTATATTATAGATATTTATAAAAACCTAAAAGTAACTCGTTATTTAGCAAAAGACAATATTACGTTGAAAATAAAAAAAATACAACTTTAATTTGAACTTGTAAAAAAAGGTATGATATCGAAAGTCATAAAATAGAATGAAGTAGAAAATAATCAAGGAAACTTACTCAGTTTTCATTTTGTTCTCTTTAATTTGTGAAACTGTTTATCATCTAAATAAGTTGCAATACTGCATTAGCAATATGCAGGTATACCACCTCCTTTACGATGTTTTATTTCACCTATAATCAAAAGACGAGAATTCAAAGAGTCATCAATAAACAAAAGTTTAAAATAACATGTAAAACTCTAATGCAAACTGTTGCTTTTTAGCTATACGGCGCGCGATACACTAAGAAAGTAAGTTGAAACACTTTAAAACAACTGGCTTCACGCCCAAATAACATCTACTCTTTTTTTTTCTTAATTCCTTCGATCATCGAACTTACAGCGGTATTCACAAACCACCGCTTATCAAGCCTGCTTATCGCGTTCCAAAAGCAAACACAGAGTAAATTAACCACGGTAAAAAATGAAATTCATCCTTCTCATTTCTGCGACACTGCACTGCTTTATTCAAGGTCACATATATCACAATCAAAACCACACCAAAACAAGTGAACGTACCATGCAGCCACGATTAGATATAAAGTAGTATACACACGTACCCAAGAATGCGTCTGTAGGTGTGTGTGTGTATATATGGGCACACAGGATCTTGACAAGCAACAGCAAAACACTGAGTGGACTCCGTATATATACGTGCAACGTATACCGGCCGGTTCGCCTCAAAATGGCGAGTGAGAAGCTGAGGCCGATGCTCTCCGTATTATATGCGTGTACCTTACGCGCACTACACGATACTTGCGCCGCGCGAGATACGTAAGCGAAGCTATGAGATATATGCGATGTTTCCAAGTACTGCGATGATAACGATGTCAGTGAAGTTCAATCGTTGAAGTGAATTGATTGAGGGGTCGGTTATTTTTTAATTATATGAATTTGTTTGTTATAAAAATTTTCGATTACTTTGCAAAATTGAATGTATAACACGTTAAACATTGATTTGTACTTCCAAATTATTGTAATCTAGAGTTTTTGGAAGAATATTGAACAGTGCCAAAATTAGTTTAGTAAATAAACCATGGAATGTTGTTACATTATAAAATAATTATACTTCTATCTTTCTAATCTATATTCGCTGCTAATATATGACGAGAGTATTATGCGCAATCGTTAGAACAGAGATCAGGAGATATTGTACTACTTTATCAAAAGAGTATTAATTTTTCTTCCAGTCTTGAAATCCATGCTGGTAGATGGCGCTCTATAAGTTACTTCGTATTTTTTCATTGTTTCGGTATTGTTATTTAGTATTTCAATCATTTAAAATGATTTGATATAAAATGATTATTATACATCTATATAAGCAACAGTAAATATGTAAATTATTTTATTTGAAAATTTAATTTAAATAGACATTATTTAAAAGTCCGGTCGAGAACGGTGTTATCTTAAACTTCAGTTGACGAATGTCTTATCTCGTGCGATGCCGATATTCATTTTTATTCCCTCTTTTTATTCTTCATATTCAATCATGATTGACTTCTTAATTTTTACACATTTTCCAACTTTATAATAATGAATCACTTATTTTTATCACTTTTTTTCATACGCATCAGTTGTCAATATAAATAGACCCAACAAAAATATCATCGTACAAGATCACGCTTTCTTCAGCTGGATTCCCAGATAAACACCATTTTTTCACTCAATTCGCAGAAAACGTCTTTTGCTTCGAAATCGACGATATGGCACCATATGTACCATTAAAATTTACTGTAAAAATACCACATACAACCATAATCTATATATTCCTCCACACACACACAGATTAACGTACATAGTCGGGAAGGGCGAATTAAGAACACAAGTCAGTGAATTAGTGATAAATTTCGAACTCGTCCTTTATTTCGTAGACGAACTCTCGCACCACGGGGAGGCGCAGGCGCGACAGGATATTAAGCGCATGCAGAAGGATGATGCGCGCGACAAGGTCGAGACAGCGCGGTCATTAGGAATTCGTGACCCGGGCGTATCAGTATAGCGAACCGCCCCTTCGTAGTCTACCCGTTAAGGCACGCGAAGGCCGTGACGCCGCCGTCGCTGGAAAATTCAGGGTATGATAAGGTGCGTGTAATCACGTATAGGATATATAATATATATTATACACATCAGACAAGGTGGATTCTCGATTGTTTGGGGGGAGGTTGTATAGTATTTGTCTCTTTTTCTTTCGTCTTTGAGGTTGCGCTATCGATTTGCGTCAGCTTGATGCGGTTGTTGCATGGCGATGTGTACTTGGCTATTATTACTTTGGAAGGGATTGAGTTGGTTTCCGGGGTTGAAGTTATGAAGCAGAATTTTCTCGATTTCTATGATATTTTTAAAAAACAAATCTTTATTAGATTCAAGAAATGCAATCGATAGCGCAGAGATTTTATTAATGTAAGATTCATAATTTTCATATACGATTTCAATAACCAGATACATATTCTTAACAAAAATCTCATTTTTTGCAAATAAATATAGTAACGAATTCTTATTGTAGATAGAAATAGAAGAATTTCAAAAGAAGCAAAAAAGAGTCATAGTAAAACATTATCAAACCAAAAAAACTCCGAAATTACAAGACTTAAACCATATGACCAATACATCTCAAACACACAATATCATCTTCCATCTCAACATACCCAAAAACAAGCCTTACCTTCCCACAACTTCGCTTTCTCGTTCCCTTTCTCTCTCTCTTTCTTTACATCCACGTTTACTCCGCGCACGAGTGCATACTCGCAGCGCGTTCCTCTTCCGACTGCCTCTCGCACACCATCGTCGTCCTGGTAGCTGGCGCGCAGACAATAGGTTTGCAATCGAGTTCGCAACACTGGCCGGTGACGGGATCGCAGACCTGTACTGGCTGGCCAGTACAGATGGTTAGGCATTTGCCTTGTATCAGGTAGCAGTAAGCCAGTCCGAGCAATGGATTTCCAGAGTAGGGTCGATGGTGAGGGTTAGGCAGGTGGCCAGCCATGTCGATGTGCGTGTACTTGAGCGGCGCGCTGCTGCACAGGCCGTGCTGCAAGTGGCACGCGGCGCCTCGTTATATGTATGTATATATATGTATGGTAAGTGATTGATAGGGGGGGGGGGGGGGAGGTTGTAGTGGAATATGGATGGTTTTTAATAAAGCGGTGATGGATAAGGTGTGATGCTGCTGTTGCTGGTACTGATGCTGGTGAGGGTGATGAGGATGGTGTGGTGAGGGAAGGCAATGCAAAGAAGATTTAATTTGACGGGGTTGTATAGTAATCGGGGTGTAGGTTTTATCGATTGATTTTGCAAATTGCATGTTTTAGAATGGAGTATGATTGAAACTGTTTGGGTGGAGTTTAATTAGAGCTGTGACGATGAGTTGGTGGATTTATAAAAAATTTTTTAGGCAATTTAATCGTTGAGAATTTGAAAAATTTCATCAAATAAATGGGTCGGAGTTCGTAGAATGAAATTCGTAAAATTATATTTTATTTTATGGATGAGTCACGGTCAAAGGTTCGATCGATGGAATATATCTGTGGCTTCGAGGCCTAACGACATAAGTCCACTTTTTGTGTTTTTGAGAAAAACGGGTTTCAGTGTTCAAACTTATTCGTAAGATCGGAATAAACGAGATAGGGTGCGATACTGTACTAATCAATTAACACATTTAAAACAAATATTTACACGGTAGTATGACCAGGTTATGCATTTTCTCCTTCGTGAAAACTCGAAAAAGTATGAAGATATGTCGTTATGCCGGGAATTTGGACTTATCTAATAGTCCTGTTCTCGTTTATTTTTCCATCATTTTCGTTAATTTAATTATGAATTCCGATCAAAATTAACAACTAATCAACGAATAATTATGTTAAAAATAATACAACTTGAATACAACTTGAATTCACGATAAATTAAAAAGCATTTTTTTTATTTTGTTAACGAACAGATATTATGAACTAATTTTCAAAAATCTCACGATTATGCATTTAACGTTTGTAAAATTATAAATTTTATCTAGTTATTATATATATTTAATATATAAAATAATTTTTATATTCAATTTAGTTGGATAAAATAAATTTATGCTGGACTTATGTTGTTATGCCGCGAACTAAATTTGAAAAATGAAGTTATGTTGTTACGTTTTCCGTATATCGTAGTTTTAGGGCAATATTTTAGCTACTACTGTCACTTAAATGAAAGAAACCCATTTAAAGATACAAAATCCAAAGTTTTCCCGATTTAAAAAAAATGGACTTATGTCGTTATGCTTCGGAGCTACAGATATATTACGTTTTAATTTTTAATATATTAGTGATTCATTTTTCGAGTTACTTAAAAATCGATTAAAAAGTCAGGATCACAATATAAACGTAGTGAAGTAGTTACTGATGTTTTTTTCTTTTTTTTTTTAATAAAAAGCTTTTTAAATTATGGTTTTTAAATTATGGAAGAGGATAAGTTGAATACGTGGATAGGAATAATGGTAGAACATAATTTCGTGTGCTCAGAGGCCACGTTAACGACTCTTTTGTCACGTAAAATAAAAGAGTAGGGTGCAGCACATTAAAAAAAAGGTTCATGGGAGCGTCCCCTATAAATTAAATGTAAACATCGTTTGACCCACTATCACGAAAGCCTTTTACTTACGTTTTTATTATTAAAATGAAACGTTATTATGTGTGTCCACAGTAGAATGACAATGTGAAAAAATGAAAAATGAAAGAGACGTTTGTATGTCTTACTAACGAAACCCTATTATATCTAATTAAAATGTCCTAAAAATGTAGCTTTTTATGTTTTTTGATTACTTAATTGTATAGAAAAATGTATTATCTTAAAAAAGGTTATATGTTTAAGGTGAAATAAGTTAGATGGAAATTCAATGGGGTCACGAAAGAATCAATAATTTTTTTATGATTCATCAAGGTCGACGGTAAAAATACGCGTAGCACAGCTTCATTTTACAGCAGTTACTCTTATCGACATAAATTATGAACATCAGGTTACTAATATATACAAATCATTTCATTATACGAACATTTATTACAATCTTCGTAAAAATACATCTTGATTAAAAAAAAGTGTAACAATACTTATGATATATATATATCAATATACATCGAACGTGCAACCATCCATGTAACACTGACAAAACAAATGAAATCTTCCATTAATCTCTTGAGAACAGAAAAGTACATGAAAAACGAATTTTCAAATATCTCGCCTGTACAAAAGGTATATAAACATACATATGCGTTACTAAAAAAAAGTAAAAATTCAGGCGGACAAAGAGGGAACGTGGTTCAGATTCTTAGGCTTTCTCCTCTGCCTTGATGTTCTTGTCGAACTCTTTCTCGAGGAAGCGCTTAGCAAGTGCGAGGATAGGCGCTCCAGTCGCTGGTTCGGGCAAATCACCTGCGCTGCCCGCGATGTCCAGATGCGTGTATCTCAGCGGCTTCTCAGCTGTCTTGCCGTGCTGGAATTATATCAGATTGGTGGTCATTAGATTTGTACGTTGGAGGATATTGTAGGATACTTAGGGTAGCGAGGTGGATCAGGAATGGCGAAGGAATTCTTGGAATGTTGGTGAAGTCTTGATGATGGTAGATGAGGTTCTTGGAAAATTTAAATTTCGGATGGTTTTGTAGTAAATTGAGTGATGATAAATATAAGTATAGGGGAACGGATCTTCATGGTAAATTTTATAAGTTTTAAATGAGATAAATTTATAATGAGTACACGTTATTACGTGCAAATCTTGTTACACGAGCTTGATCACTTGCAACATATTGTAGTTTAACGAAGTTTTAACATTGCTTTTCGTAATATTATGTTTCGCATTACAGGCATATCGAAGCCGAGTATTAATTTTTGGTACGGAAGTTTTCATTAATCTATTTTATTTTTAAGTTTTTTTTTCATAATTAAACTAACCAGCAAACTAAAAAATAAAAAATTAATAATGACAAATTTGAAAATGTTAATAGTTATATGTATTTTCATATAGCTATGCGAATCTTTCCCCTTCCCCCAATGGTTAATTAACGTACAATTCCGACCATATAGATCATCGAACTGAAAACATTAAATCTAACAACTTTATACAAGCTCGCCCGCAATAAAACAATAACAATTACAATCCACGAATAGAGCCATAATCCTCCAACTCTTCCACTCGAGCACTGAAATCCACACGCATTCGGGGCAATATTTTCGAAATTCCCCTCGTTTCGCGCACTCATGCAGAAGGCTTGGCCTCTTCCTTCTACAATCCTTCGCGTGCGAGTAACACACAAAGATCGAGAGCTTGCGCGCGCGTCGCAGGAAGAAGATTGTAACTCTGCGAGCGGGGGTGGAAAACGACGACTCACGGTAACCGGGGAGAGCGAGCGAAAGAGCATCAATCGGATTTGTTGGCTGCCGCCGAGTGCAGGATGTAGAGGAGATTTTCTCTCTTTCTCTCTCTCTCTCCACGTAGTAGAGAAGCTGAAGAAGGAAGAAAATCCAAAAACTCACTCGTTCTCTTTCTCTCGCCGTGTGGTTAAGTAAAAGGGCTTCCGGGATATTTTCGTGTTTCTCCGGTCGTTGTTGCTTTTTCTTGATTGTCGGTGTGTATGCGTGTGTGTGCGTCTTTTGTGGGGATAGGATGCGCCCGATAAGGGTGGATCGTTTGTACCGTCGTGCCGTTTTTATGGATGAGATTGAGTAGTTACATTGCACGAATGTCTACAGCATCCTAGAGCGTTAATAAATGACACTACAAACAAAACAAACATTGCTAGCAGAACAGGGAGAAAGAGGGACAGAGTGAGTCATTGATTGATTAATGGTGACGAGCGACTGTCGCGGAATTGGTAATGGGTTTCATGAGGTAATAAATAAGTTCACGAGTATTATGGATTGTATAATGCATAATAAAGAATGTACAATAATGTAAGTTATCTATTAAATTTTTTAATCATCTAAAAGTATCAATGATTTAATATTTTAATTAATAATTTAATTAATAACTAGTTTGATTGAAGATGACAAAGATAGGTTCTAGTATATTATATAGTACTATTATGTTATGTTTATCCCATATTTTCCAATTAATCAACATGGTCAGCCAATGAATTGCTTGAATGTGTATGTGAAGAATATGAAGCGTAAAACATAAAACAAAAAACAAGTTTTCTTCGTACATTTAATAATGATGCTATATGTGAAAAAATTACAGTGGATCAAATTTTATTTAAATTTCGTTATGTTTACTTTTATAACTATTTAATATCTTCCAACTTTTATAGATAGTCCCACATATATTCTATTTGTTTCTTAAATTCTTCACACAAATCAACTTGATCACTTGCTTTATATAAAAACGCATAAAGAACCTTATCCGTATATATACACTTCTTCATTCGCGAATCGCCGCACCCACAGGATGATAACCACGCAACCGAGCCAACCCAAATCAAAACGCATTTCCCAGCCAATTCACCTGCACGTGTGCGTCACGCTACGTACCAGATGTCGCCGCGTGTCATCACACACATTTCGCACCGCGTGCGTGTGTCGGGATCAGAAAGTGCGTATGTGCACGCGACGTGAAAATACACGACGAGACGGAAATCGGGAACTAATGGGCCATGTGGATATGCACATGGGGGCATTTCGGCTGCAGGCCTCGCGCGTACACACACATATACACATACGCGGCTGTCCGAAATTGCGATGTAATTGTATTTCGCGGACGTGGTTTTGAAAAGGGAAGAACGGCTGTGGTAAGTGAGGTCGGGGATTTTTTTTTTCTGCGGAATTCGCGTGGCGTTGACAGCGTTGGTAGATCTGTGAGATGAGTGTTTAGAATCGTTGTGAAGAAAATAATAACGTCTTATATATAGCGCATAGATATTGAAAATCATTTGTGGAGTACGCCTTGTTGAGATATTTTTTGTAAAAATAATTAAAAAAAACAGGGGTTTTCGTGAGATATGTTCTAGATTTTTAATATATGACATTTTATCATCAATTTAAATTCAGCAAATGCGATCGAATTTGGAGCTTTGAATATTGCAATCGTGAAGGGCAGTATTTTTAATACAGTGTTGAGTAGCATATTATTTTAACCTAAATAGTTCCTTTTTTTTAACAACTAGAAACAAGAATTCCGATTAAAACGATATTTTGATGCAAAATTGATCTTAACATGTAAACAACAAAAAAACTGCACAATAAGTCTATATCAAATTATGCATACATTACTGTATATAGTGTACCTTTTCCAAACAGAAGGAAATCGATAATTCGAAACACATGCCGAGGGACTAATTATTGGTATTTAATAGATTAATCCATCGATTTGCATGAATATATATGTAGCCCAAGCATTCCCAAAATGCCGCAAAGTTCATTACAGTGCCGAAGAGCATTTGCCCTCCGCGAAATCGAGCAGACGCAATTGACAATCTAATTGGCTTTCGGCTGTTTAACACGGGAGCTCCTGTATTATTTATCCGCTTGTGTCGCAAGCGGTCCCATTTTAATCAATGTAAAATCGGACAATCCGGGTGTTACGTGCGTGCGCACGTCGTCGTTCGCGTGGCACTGTACTGAGGATCGCGATTACGGGCGAAGAATTACACTTGTTAACAAATTGTTTTCCTAATGGGATGTTAATCGTTTAAAAATTAATGTCTGCGTTGTTGGTGTAAAGAAACACGGAATTGATTTTGGATGATGCTGATTCTATTGATTTATGTGTGTATATATAAATGCATGGTTTTCTCCTAGCGACAAACATTGGTAAATTTCTTATAGCTATACATCTTATATATAATTTTCTAGTTTTAAAAAATGAAAGTCAAATATTATAATGAAAACCTACCGTTATTATTTTATTTTGATAATAATAATAGTTTTGTCAATAGTTAAAATGAATAACTTACATAGACAAATTACTAATTTTTGTCACGTTCAATTTTAAAATACAAGACTTTATTAAAAAAAAAAAAGTTTTCGTTTTTCAAAAAGAATTTTTAACGAACAAGCACATGATTTACGTTGATAGTTAAGAACTCATTGCGATAAAAAATTTTTATTACCTTCGTGATGACGCTTAAACTTAAAATCTCAAATTACTATATGTACACTGTAACTTTTCTTTTAAAGAAAAAATTGCACGACTGAACCAGGCGTGAACTATCAATTGGTCCCTTTCTCACGAAGAAATAATACGAGCCTTGCTTCGGAAATGTAAATATCGTATAAGAAAAGAGAAATAATTTACCTTGTCGAGTCCTGAGGTCATCATGAGGAAGGCAGTCGGTGCCTGATGTCCTCTCTCAGTTGATGCAGACGACTTGGTACCCGACTGAATGACGTCGTCGCCCTCAGCCTTGCCCTTGTGCAAAGCAAAGTCCTCCTTGCGCAGTATCGAGACCTCGAACATGTCGCCCATCACCTCGCCGCAGGCTTGCAGCTTGTACGCGTTGGATATTGACCTCGCTACTGAGTTGTCAATGGCTATCTGCAACGCGATATAGGCCCGTCGGCTCGTTATTCACGCTAATTAGAATCGACGTAGGATGAGAGGGGTGCTTGCAATATTGATACGGATGGTCATGTTAAAGTTAATGGTATTTCGGTATTGCTGATGTTCGACGGTAAAGGGTTATATGGAAAATTTTTGGTAATGTTTAGAATAAAATAAAATAGGGATTAATGGTGAATTATAGGTAAATGTTAGTTTCTTAATGGAGCGTTTTTTAAAATATATATTAGAAAGTAAAAATTTGCTGGTTTTAAGGCAATTTCTTAATCCTGTAAAGTATTGTTTGAAAAAATGGTGAAATTTAGTTAGGAATAGGCAAGTAATGATATTATGAAAAATATTTTTATTAATCAAGTAGTGTTACGTTCGACAAACCATAACTCTAAGCAACGTTTGCAAGTAATCATAACGAAGTGTAAGTATTTAATCCCCTTTCTCAAGTAGTATAATGAATAAAAAGCAAAGTTATGTTTCTAATTATTACAATAAATTTTTTTAAAATTATTATTTGATTATTTCCAATTTCAAAAGATAAGTGTCGAAATTTTACTTTTAGTAAAGTTATTTCATAAAGAAATATTAGACCTTTTATAGAAGCAGGTATCTCCAAATCTATGTCAAAGTCAGTTTGTACAGATACATATATACTCAATACTACTAACATAAGCAGTACGTTACAATCTTGCTTGAATATAAGTTTTATATCAGTTGCGATTACTAGCTCAAATATAACAATGCCAAAAAAGTGTAAAAATAAGTAACACTTCTCAAGTCACAATTTTTATTCTATATCGCTACAAGAAAAGATATATTTCCAAAACAAAAGACAAACGTCAAATGTGCAGCACTATTTTTTAATACCACTTATACCAGTCGCCGCGTTTCTTTACATATACAAAGGCACGAATGATGCGCTTGAAAAAGCACGCGCCTCGTTCTTATTAAAAAATGGGGGGCATTACTAGCGCAAGAAGAAGAAGAAGAAGAAGAAGAAGAAGTAGAAGAAGAGCCTTCTTATTACTTTTGATTCTCATTTTCTTCCGGCCCGTCGGTTTAATACACTACACTGCGTAGTTCATATATATACCCACGTATACACTATGAGCCCCCTTCATTATGATCAAAGGCGAGATTCGCTGGCAAGTCGTGAAACAGACGCTGCCGTGTGCGCTTTCCTTCTTGCCTTCTTATGGATAAAAGTATTTCGTGGGCACGTAGTGGCCTTGCAGAGAAAGAGAGAGAGAGAGAGCGAGATAAAGATAGAAAAAAACAACTTTTTTTCAGAGAATCCGCGCGCAAGCCGACGTCCAGTTGCATGCGGGGATGAAAGACGGGAGTGCGATAGTGAATGAAAGGTAGCGTGATTATGAAAAGAGTGACGGTAGCGGTGGTAGGAATACAATGCGAGAGGCAGTTTTTTTTCTTGATTTTTGTGATGCGATTTTTGTTTATTGGGGATAAATGGTGCATTGTTAATTAATGACTGTCAGATTTCGAGAAAGATTGTTATCGATGATATACTAGAATTTTGATTTCGATAAAGAATTTGTTAAACCATTTGATGTAAAAGTAAAAATTTTAATTTATTTCTTATATTTCTGATCGCATTTTCAAATATTGAATTAAAATTTTATTCGCCTGTGACTACATTTAAAAAAAAAGCTATTTATTGTATTAAAGTAAAAAGCTACCAATAGATGATCAAGATAATAGTTGTTAAAAAGATTATATTGCAAGGCAGTGAATTTTATAAGAAAATTTCCAATTCTATAATCAGAAAATGAATAAATGCCTGAAAAAGAAAATGTATAATTTACATATCTGACATTTTCGTAAGCAAATCCGTCTGTACCGAGAAAAACAGTTGAAAATCCATTATAGAGAGAAAATTGAAATACTCTTATTATAACTTTTTGCATTAAACTATTTCCAAGCATTTTTCATGAAACTTTTTATTGTGGACTTGGCATATTTTAACATTCTCATAGTAAATTAAAAGTTATCTTCCCGATGTCCGTATAAATTGCATAACGAGTCTATCCAAATAATAAAAGAAACTTAATTGAACTATCATTCATTTCTCCCATCTATAGCTACGGTAAAATTAACCAAACTAAATGACCGTGAGAGAAATTAACCCGTCTCGTTTTTGACGAATCTATTATTAACTTTGAAACTTTATTCAAGACTTTTTACTATACCGAGAGTATATTGGCCATTATAATGCAGGCACAAGAAAAAGAAAATCCAAAATCACATAATGAAATAATGCTTCCTGACAAAAGGAAGCTCCGAGAATACTTCGTTCGACGCGAAATCAGTGGCACTAAGATGAAAGCGCGCGGGCCAGCTACAAACAGGCTACGAAAATATTAACAGCGTCTGCTCAATTTTTCAGTAGCGGCACGCTGGCAATGTGCGCCGGGCGCCAAAGACAAAAACGAGAGAGAGAAAAATCAGCTTGTCGAGTAAAGGAACCGACGACGACCAAAAAGGCGAAACGAGGCAACGCGAAAAAAGTGCGCGCCTAAAAGAGAATCCGTTTCCCAAGGCTTTGTTAAAAATGTAAAGGAAACGTCTTACCCCCGGTGAAAAAAAATAAGTGAGTCTTTCTCGCCGAGCGAAGAAAGAGACGGAGCGAAACGAAGCAGCGAGAAAAACGCATTATACGCGTGAGTGGGTAATATAAGAATGAGTAGACGAATCAAGTGGATTATATGCGTGTCGTCGAAAAGTGCCAAAAGAAAGCGATCGGTCCCGACGATGATTTAAAAGCTGAGAGAAGAGATGAAGAAAAAGAGATGAAATATATCATCGCGCCATTATTGAAAGTAGCCTGGCCGCGCGAGCGCAAGAGAGAAAGAGAGAAAACTCGCGATCTTTCAATCTCGCTTCGTGCTGGCGCGCGCGCACGCCGAAACTTTCGCTGCTAATCATCAGTTTCTGTCTGCGCGCTGAACGCCAAGAAGTTCTTATATCTTACGGCTTCTCTCGTATACTTTTGCACCCTTTTTCAGGCGCTGATTTTGCATGTATAGACGTTTGAGAAGAGTGGGAGAGAGAAAGAGAGAGGGAGAGAAGGACGCAGTCCGAGAAGCAATTAAAAATTCCCCTGAAAAGGAGGGAAAAAATCGACGAGGATTTAATTGTTGTTTGAGTTTGACAAAGTCTACGCTGGAGGCCTCGGTAGAGTTGAGTTTTAAAGGGAAATGGAGCAAAAGAACGGCGGAGGGAGACCGGGAAAAGATGAGGGGAAAAGAAAAAGAAGGAAAAAAAGTTACGAGAGAGCGCAGAGTCAAGATGGTTGTAAAGAACACACAGAAAAATGTTTTATTATATTGTATATAACGTGAATAATTTCGTTAGATAACTAGTCATGTAAAACTTGTAGGTCAAACAAGAAAGTAATATTTATATAAACTAATATTCTAGCAATACGAATATTAGCAACATATATTGTCCATATCACTGTCAATACTTTGTACAATATATCGACATACGACTTTTTTCTAAATTAAAAATGTCAACATAAACGATATTTATAAATGTAGAATAAAGGGCGAAATATGTATAATACAGATATTATTAGTTTGTAGTGCTTGAAAAGGGTAACAATAAAGCTACTGAAACGTCGCACACAATAACGAGCATTGTACTCATTAAAAATCAACATTCTATGATTAAAGGAGATTTTAAAAATACAAGTAACTAACAAACTTCATTGCGGGTAATCAAAATACTTTCTATCTAATCCAACCAAGAATAAAATAACCCCAAGACTCACCGAGTAACCGGTACCCGCGGAATTCACCGCATGTCCTGTCAACGTAGCTATGGTAAAGATGTGCGGGTTCACCGAGCACAGAGCCATCTCCTTCACATGGTAGAGAATGTCAGCCATAACCATACGGCCCTCGGCGTCGGTGTTGTTGACGCGCACCCGAGCACCGGCACGTGAAGTGATAACTTCGTCGGCTACGTAGGCATTCTCACCGCAGCTGTTGCGTACCACGCCTACTGCTGCGACTACTTTAGTCGTAGGTGGTTGCAGAAGGTTCACCGTCTGTTAAATCAAAGATTGTCAAAGGTTATTTGCGTTCGGTCGAGCTATATATAAGTTGTTGCTAACTTTAATCAATATTATTGTTGCCTAAACTGTTTGTGAGCAGAACTGATTGTATAATAATAAGTGTTATACGGGAATCACGATTCAAATTTTTATTTTATCCTTAAGGAGGTTCATATGATTAATGGAAGCCCAGGTAGATCTAAAGAAAATCTAATATACAGTATAACATATGTATAAGAGAGATGTCTCATGTCGAATTTTGAATCATTTCACAACTTCAGCGACAAAATGTAAATTATAATACCTTTAACATATGGTCGTATGAAAAATAGCGCTCTTCTTGTTTTCTAAAAAGTTACGTATGATCAGATAAAAAATATCTTTAGGTATAAAATGCTTAATAGTACAGAAATGCAGAGCTATATATATACAGGGTGTTCAAAAAGTCCCGGACCGGTAGAATAACTTAAAAAGTAGGCGTCGCACAGAAAAATGACCA
>JAWWEQ010033670.1:0-21341 GCA_035583055.1 Torymus tubicola
TGGCTTTTATTTGTCCTTGAATAATTTTAAATATAAATCATGTAGTTCTGCAACGTATTCATCTAGTAGTACATAAGGGTCTCATTCTATACTACGAGACAAAATAATATAAAAAATTTTTCTTAAAATTTAAGTAAAATTTCCAAAATTCACTATACCTATAACCTATTTACTAAATCACCAAGTAATAATGAACAAATTAACGTTAAATTCATCATCTCAATTCCCGATAAATTCATTTTGTTATTTTGAACTTCATTGTACATGAAACGCGATGGTTTGTTTGAAATTAAATTTAAACAATAATTAAACGTATTTAGATTCCAATTAAGGTGGTCTCTCATGTAAAAAGAACCGTTTCCAATAATTTTTTTTTCAAAAATTTGATCGGCATTGTATGTAAACAAACATGTGGTATTATTTCTATGACTTTGAAGAGTATTCGTATATTTTTTTAGAAGCTTTTCCCGCGTTTGTGATATGAGTAGAACCACCTTAAATAATAAGAAATGATATATCATCTCTTTATAACAAAATTTATTTTATCTACTAGTACATTAAGAACGATTTCATTCTTAAATTCAGACCGATCTGAAGTGTGGAAAAGTATCCTTAAAAATATATTTTCAATTTCTTACCTGTATTCCAGTAGAATGCATGGTATTAACAAATAAGCAACCTCTAATTTTTTAATAAGCCGACGGTTTCAACTTTATCAAAGTATATAAACAAAGGTATATATGAAATTTGTATGAAATTTCATATTACATTTCTGGTATTGTTTAGTTTTTCCATATACTTCAATGTCATATCTAATACACCGGGTAGAAATGAAGACAAGCAGTGACAATTGACTTCCCTAGCAAAGTATGTTGCTTTTAAAGTTTATGTTTGTTGGTTATTCAAACAAAGTGTGAAATACTTCAATTAACCATGAAAAATGGTTATAGCGATCTTTTGTCAGTTGTTGAATTAACTATGCACAATCATTGTTACATTATTAACCAAGTCATTGGTTAGGTTAACGAATTATTTTTTTCCGTGAATAGTATTAATGTTACCATGTTGAATGAAAGTTAAGTAACTATGTAATATTTAAATATATATAAAGTTCACCGAAGCGATAAATATTCCGACATATATTCTAAAGCTTCAATTGCATTACACGAGAGATAAAAATAAAACTGACATTCGAAATGACAGTCGGATGATATAACAGAAAATTATAAACATTTCTGTTATATCCTTTACAATACATATACGTCCATTTAACAAGGAAACTCATGATAGCATTACAAAAGAAGGTCCTTCTCTTCTTATATTATGAAATACACTGGGATATGAATTTACCAAACTATATCTTTACCAGGGTATCTCGTACTCTCCCTACCTTATTACCCCTGTACATTGGCCTCATAGTAAACTCAATAACATGTCTACCTCTTGCGTCTTTTAAAATATTCATGACGATACGCCGAGAGCCAACAACGTAATGTCAATTATAATTTTAAAAATCCAGAACTTTCTACCGTTCCCTCTCTTTCTCTTTTTCTTGTATACAGAAAGAGAGAGAGAGCAACTTGTACGAGCGACTTATGAAAATAAATTTTTCCCCTCCGTTTTGCATTTTTCAAAACGTTTTCCCTGTCTCTCACTATGTATATATATTACAACTCCTCTTGCACTTCACCTCTTATACACGACGACCAACACACTTTTTTTCCATTTCCCTCTCGTACAAAACACTTTTTTCGACATTCAAATCTCTGTCTTACTCCATCATATATATATATACACACACCCTATAAAATAAGCACTGGCTATGAATTACTCGGTAATAGGTGGCAGTAAGTATAACAGCGTAATTATGATATATATTTGCCGAATATAATCATTTATTCGCCGCGATGTATATCTTTATTCCAGTTTTATTGTTTGTCCCTCCTCTCTCCCCCCTCGACCCGTTTATATATCCGATATGTGCGACCGAGTACCACCCCGAACGTTCTCCCAATGAGGGATAGTAAATGTGACCGCGGGACCGTTAACAACGAATCAATAATTCGACTCTTTGGGACACGAACGAGCGCGCGCGCGCGCGTGGGAGTGACCAACCTCTCTCGGCGGTAATAATTATACGCACTCTATATGTTTCTACTTGCTGATTTATATAACCCAATTTATTATTGATGATTTGATCGGTTGTAATTTATGTTAACGACCGTGTAATTCGGCAAAAATTTGGAAATAAACGTATATACATTGTGTATGACTATAGCTGGTTATCGTACGTGGTTATATACATGTATGCGACAAATTATAGAAGTAGTGTTGTGCAAGAGTAGATGGATGCGTGTAAAAAATGTTATTAATAGAGTTCTATTTATAAAGCAAAATTCCAAAGTTTTTCAAGTACCAAATTAGATCAAAAGTATTTTTATCCGTCAATTGCTTTCGTGAAAATAAACTTTATGAAATTTACGTTTTGTCGAACTATATATGTCAAGCATAGTCTCTGTTGACTTTGTTCGCTTTAGCAATTCATTGACGCTAAAGCGAATGTTTTTGTATGTCTCAACATTCAAGCCCCCCAGTAAAATTTAAAATCTAAAACCCAAATATCTCCACTTATATACTACTGTAACCTAATAAATGTCATTCTAAAGAAAAAAATTGAATCCGATATACAACTCCTTCTCTACTTTAATAGTTTAAACTAATCTCAATTACGATGCACAACAATATGTAATGTAACCATTCCATTTGAGACCCCCCAACGAGCTTATAACTACGTACTTCCATATACCTCTCTCTCTTTCTCTCCACATATACATCTACATCTACATACATATATATATATATATATACACACATCTATATACATCTTTCTCTGTCTTTTTCAGCAGCGTCAAGCGACGGCGCCGGATGTCCGGAGGACAGCGTGCTAGGCGACGACGGCAAATGCGACTGTCTGACGCCCTGTCCGCAGCACGACTGCCAGCCTGGTCAACAGCCGGTGCAAGTGCGCAAGGCCAGCGGGAAGCCCGGCAGCTGCTGTCCTCTCTACGAGTGCCGCAATCAAGGTATGTTATATGTATGTGTGTGTGTATACGTACGTGCACACTTGTGTATGTGTATATATATAGAGGAACGAAGCGATTAGAAAGAAAATTGTCGTGGTGTATATAGCGTGCTGAAATGACGGATACGAGGATTAAATGTGGTTTTCAATTACTACGGGTGTGTATATATATATACACGGCGAATCTTATATGTAGGTCGCGGATACTAGTGCGGTCGCAGTTTTCGAATTGTGTGGTGTATGTGTGTGTGTGTACAAATAGGGGCGAGTGTTTGTCGAATATATATATATATAGTTTGAAGATAGGATGACGGGATAGTAAAACAGTTAGATTGAAAGGAAAAAAGCTAGCCCCCAAAGCTCGCGTGCGGTGATTTCGGTGTTATTTTCGTTCGGGTTTGCATTTCTTTTGGGATTTTCGCGGTATTTACGGATTCTACGGAGACCGACAATATTTTGAAAAAGTTTAAAAACAACGGAGATATATATTGTTTTTTTTTTTAATTTCTCCGATTGTTGTTTGTATGCGAATAGAATGCTAGTATCGTTAATTGAAAAAGGTGTTTTTTTACTTTTTTTTTTTTTTTTTTTTTAGATCGACGTCTATACAAGTATTTCATTCGATGATTAAAAGATGTTATTACTTCGTACTCAATGATACAGAGTATGAAAAGACCTTCATTTCGCGTTTCGCTCGAAAATGTTTTGATATATTAATTAGCTGTTTTCGGAGAATACGGTTGAAATATCCTGTAAGCAATCTACTATATATCGAAGAATTTCACGTACGAGATAATTTTGTTAGTTTTTCGTCGTATATTTTCCGTGTTAAACGAACGAAATAAAAGTAACGAGAAAAGTAAACAGGACCGCGTAAAAAAATATTTGCAAAAATTTATATTGTTTTACGAAAAATCATTTTGTAAAACGAACATTTCAACGTGTGTGTTTATTTTACAAATTTTCGAGGATAAAAACTTCAAAATCGAATTCTAAATAATACAAAAAAAGAAAAAAAAAACAAAATCCATCAAAAAAATCTTCAACAATTTTCCAGCAACCCTGAGCTACATGCCGGAAGATCCAACGACGATTCGCACAGGCGGCGAGTGCGAAATGGAATTCAATCGCTACCAGGATGGTCAATCCTGGAAAGATCCATACGACTCCTGTACCACCTGCGCCTGCCACAATGGCAACGTCTCCTGCACAACGCCCACCTGTCGCAGCTGTCCTAATCCGGTGCCACGTCAGACAGGCGAATGTTGTGACTATTGTCCACCACCGCCGATGGGTAGCTGTCCCAGTTTAAGGACATGCAAATTGAACTGCGAAAATGGACTCGAAAAGGATGAGGCTGGGTGCGAAGTGTGCCGGTGCAGGATGGATGGTCGTGTAACCGAGGTAAGCAGTTTTTTTTATTTTTAAAGTTTCTTCAATAAAAGATGTAAAATTGATTACGTAGCAGTTTCGAAAATACTTAATTTTTTATATAGGAATATAATCATTGGCAATATTTATATATATATTTCCTTGCAATTTTGATGTTGAGCTGTCAAACTTTATATTTTTCTCGGCAACTGAATCGTTAGATTTCGATTGCTCGAAAATAAGAAACTTTCGAAATATTTATACGACGTATTATATGACAGTAATTCAATCAAAAAGTTGTATTTTTCTGAAGAGAACCGCCTGAAAATTTAGTAGTCCTCGTAAAATACCTTCTATCGTAAAAGAAGGTGTGCTTGGACGACGTTCCCTTGAAAATAAAGGCGAGAGGCACGTTGGTGTACACTAAGAAAAATGGATATAAATATATACAATCGCTGAAGGATTTATTTATGAGAATATAATTACGATGCCGGTATATTGTTGTGTCATTATTGTAAGAAAATGCTAGTATATAAGAATTGTTATTTTTGAATCTAGACAAATACAATGTTTTATTACAAAATAACGATGTTTTTCCTTTCTTCATAAATAAAAGTATTTTTTTATTGTTAAAACTTCGGTTTCAATCAATATCTCGCCGAAAAAAGGACTAATATAACTTGACGTTATCAAAGTACGGATAAGGAATTGTTGGCTAAAAAATTAATATCTTGAAACAATTGGTAAAATATAACCCCTGACATATACCCATCTATTTTCGTAATTATAGTCTTTCGAACGATAAATGAAGCTCGCTTAAATTAAAATCCAAATCCAGGTCAGGCATAATTTTTAACAGTCCCGTTAAGTCATCGATCATGATAAAACATTATTTAAAATGGTTTCTGAGGTATCGATATTTCATGCCAATTTTATTTTCATTATTGGAAAAGGTTCGTTTAATATAAGTTATTTTAATAGAAAATCGTGTCGAATTTTATATGTACATTTTCTTTTCTAATGAGAAATTAAATACATCTTTTATAATAAGGAATAATGTCAGTACCAGCTAAAGAAAATATATATGTATCATAAATTAGAATGTACGTACAATCAGATATAATACACGGTCGAACTGAATTCATTCATTCAAAAGAGTTATTCATCCTTTTTTTTTATTTTAAATATTAATCAAGAATGATGAAAATATAAAAAATTTACAATTCGGGAGTACTACTTTAAAATTTATATTTTCACTTGCGTAAAATTAATAAAGATGTTCATGAAAAAATAAATAAAAGGGTCAGTTTTTAATCAAAGTTTTGGATTTCGAACAGATATAACATTTTGTAAATGAATTTTTCCCAATCAAATGTTTTGAAATGTACACACAGTATCTTTCTCGAAATTCTAAAGCTTTTATTTCTATTAAATATACACAGTATCTTCCTCGAAATTCTAAAGCTTTTATTTAAAAAGGGCTGGGAGAAAAATGTCAATATTGATACTTTTTGTATGCATTAAATACAGCCAATCACTGGCGTTAATGCTCTTTTGAAAAAACATTCAACATATTCTGAATTGCTTAATCTTGGATTAATTTACATTTTTCTCGGACTACTCTTTTAATCTGATAAAAAAAGTTTTCACAAAAATAAAATATAAAACATAGTCTTTTAATATATAAAAGTACGTATAATTTTACTTTTCTAATATCGTTATCGAAAATTTTCAAAACGTCAACCACCTGACAAAAATAAACAATCGTACCCGCTGAATATAACAGTCACTACATTACACCACATCTCCTTTTCTCTCCAGAACGAAGTAGACCTCGATCGAAATGGTGGCGACGACAGCAGTGGCAACGATTCGTTCACCACGAACACGACGACGACGACGACGAAGACAACGTCGACGATCTGTGCGCCGCTAGACTGCGAGCTAAGCTGTGAACATGGCTTGCTACTGGACAAGGACGGTTGTCAGGTGTGCCAGTGCCGACCAATAGGCTGCCCAGCCAACATCGTCTGCGAGCGCAGCTGCACCAGCGGTTACCGCACCAACAAGCGTGGCTGTCCCGTATGTATATATAGTATATATATATCCGGACGTCGGTTTCGATTTTAATCGTGAACTGCCGGGGAGGGGCGGAGGTTAAAGATTATCGGGAGAGCTGGGAAATTGGTGAACGGAGGGGGAGGGAGAGTCGAAATGAAAAGCTGCGGTGGCCGATAAATACTGTCTGGCCGATATCGTTTTGTGGAAAGTTTGGTCGTCATATATGTTTAGGTTTTAATGGTTGCTTGTGTGTATATATATATTGGGTGATTGTGGGGAAAACGAAGTAGTAATCAATCGTTGATCAATAATTGAAAAAAGTGATTATATATCGATGATATATATATATTTGTACATGTAAAATATAACTTTTTTCTTATATATGTAAAATGTTTCGTTCAAGCTTTAAACTGGTAAAAATGATTAGAAAAGTGCATTTTACGCGGTAATTCGGCATTGAAAATTCGGTTGGACGAGAAATTACGTCGTGCTTGAATTTTTAATACTGGTACTTAATTAAGTTCGAGAACTAGCTTTGAATAAAAAATATCTCGCCTCGTCCATATTTCAACCACTCGGGACTTTAAATAAAAGATCAGCTGACGGTTAGCTTTCGCGTGTAACCGACGAAAATTAAAATCATGTTTATTACTTCGCTCGCGAACTCGTTGTACATTCCGTTTTTGCCTATCCAACTTCCACCGCTTCTTTTTAAACTTGTACCAACAGATAACGTTAAAACGAAGTTTTTACAAGGAAAATCTTATATAACTTCGACATTGTATATACAAAATAGAACGTATTTATGAATTAAATTATTTCTTTTCTACAATATGTAATTACTTTTATTGTTTTAAGCAGTAGACGAATATATTTTTCCAAAAATGTTTTTCAATTCAAGTTTTCTTTCTCATCCATCCTTTCCGAAACCATATATGAAATTACATTTCCATTACATTTTCACGCCACAGACATGCCGATGCCGTGGTAGTTGCCTAGACGAGCGTAATACTACGAGGCCTGAGGGTACAAGCTGGAAGAGTGACCCTTGCAGAAGCTGTGCCTGCGAGATCGGAGGTCAGATCAGCTGCAATGAAACCGTCTGCTCGGTGGGTTGTAGTCAGCCGTCGCCACCGCCACCTGGACAATGCTGTCCTGTGTGTCCTGCTTTGGTGAGTGTGTGTTTTTTCGTTGCTGCTGGCTAGGGGTCGAAGAGGGGGCTTTGAAATATTTTATTTTCATATGCATACAAAAGAGTTACGAGTTTAAATTTTCCATGCTTTTTTTTTCGTTTTCATTAAATCTGAATTTTTTCGAGGCTGAAAAAAGTTAAATGCGTTTGATATAGGTATCGCGAAACGGTTGAGAACATTGAATTAAAATGAATCTCTGATATATGATTCAGATTTTATCTATCTATCGTTTATTTAGTATTCAGATAAGCGTTAATTTATCAGTTTGATGATTTTTCTCTCGGTCAATCGAATTATTTTTACTTTGAATTTTATATTTCATAAATTATTAAAGATAAGGGATTATATAAAATTAAATTGAGCTTCTCGCCAACACGTTTCTTTCACTTGCAAATTATTTACTTTTAAATGGGATGTCGGTTAATATAAACTTAAAGCGTTCAGACTTGTTGATTTATTCACATTACATTAAATTTTTCATCGATTTCCAATATACTCGAATAGCCGGATTCATTAATAAGAACTTACGATTGCATTAAATAACGAATGTACATAAGGCAGGAATTTCTAATCAGCTCTGAAATCTCCTTAAACTTTAGCTACACCGAACTCTGGTATAAGAGAACGATTAATTTCCGCTAAAGGTCACTTTGATGTAACGTGATATTAGAGTTTCGTCAAACTGTTTCGCGAGAAAATGATTATTTTAGTCGCTCTAAAATCCATTAGCTCAAAACACGATAATTAACTGCACGATTTAATTAACAATACATAATATATATACATACAGCGATATATAACAGTCAATCCTATAGTTCGGCTGGAAAACAATAATAATTTGATAAATTAGCATTTAATTAACTCATTAAATCAGTCGCTGCGTATCTCTTCTTTTTTTTTTTGTAGAAATGAAAATTAATTACGAAGACAATACTAACCCAGAAGGTAAAGTTTTCAAATTTTGAATATATTTACATTAGCGAAAAATGTAAACTTGCCAGCAGTTATATATTGCGTGAAATTTTGGCTCTGTGAAATTGGCGAAAGGCTTTTTGCAACTATTGATTTATCGATTCAAACATTTGCTTTAATGAAAAAGGAAAACATTTAAAAACTGGGGTAAAAATCGTTATTTACTCACTGGATTTTATTCAATTTCGTTTAATTAAACGTAAAGTTTTCGTTTCCCCACCACCACCACCACCACCACCGCCATCGATCCATTTTTGCTGCGCACATTTTAGCATTAAATTTCGCGAGCAAAAGTACTCTACTCCGCGCCATGATGCTATACGTATACTGAAAATAAATAATGAAAAGCGCTATTAATGCACCCTATCGGAATATGCTTTTCAGATAATGCCACAAAGGCAGCAGCAGCAGTAGCATCGAATGCGCTTACGCTAAATTTTTCATTCCTTTTGTAATATGCTTTCTAATACTAGATAACTGTAGTTAAAAAGAAAAAAGAAAAGAGAAACAAAGTAGAAATTGGCAAAATAAAAGCAATATCCAATTTTCACGATAGCAGCCTGTACATTAAATCTTGCAAATTTACATTTTTAAAACGCTCTTTCTCTCTCTCTCTCTCATTCGCATATATCCCATCAAAGTGCTGAATTAACGCTTTAAACTTTCATTTCACGTTACACGTGAATTAATCTATATTAAATCCTTCAGATAGTAAATACAAATATAACGAAAAAGCTTTTTCCAATCACGCACGCTTTATCTACAATGTCACAAAGTTTATAACCATTTTGAATATTCATTATTTCATTTAAATAATTTTCATTCATTCATGTTTTTTTTTTTAAAGCAACAAAAAAAAACACGTTTTCTGCCTAACGAACGTATACATAAGATCTTTTCACACAAAGTCCTAATTGCCTCTTTAGAATACAAAAGAGGGGATGAAAAAAAGAAGAAAAAGAAGAAAAAAAACCCTCGACCCTTTCAACGTCATCATATTCTCACCCTTTCCAGCGCGTACCTCACTATATCAACCCTCACTCACAACCCTATTTGTTTTTCTCGTCTGTCAACAGGCCACGGACGAATCACGCGGCTGGGGTACAGCACCGATCATCATAATTGTCGCTCTGGCGTTACTCTGCGTTGCTCTTACGATACGCTTGGTACGTGGTCGCTTTCGTGCACGTCTTGTTCCTCACGGAGCGGAGGCTGCCGACTTTGCTGGATTCTCGTCGGCTCATCATCAGCAGTACTACAAGTGCGTGCCAGTCTACGAGACGCATCATCACGTGCCGACGCTCCTGCATGCTGAGAAAATTGCCCCACCGTGAGCTGAGGATATGTGATATATATATATGTATTGTAGTGGCGGCAGAGGAGAGTTGCGAGCTGTCGACGATTGAGCGGGTGCGGAGCGAGTTTTTCTGTTTTTTTTTTTTTTTTTATAAAAGTGGATTTTTTCTTTTTTTTTCGAGAAAACAAAAATTTAAGTTGACTCTCATATACTCTTTTAAAATTATAAAAAGAGCAGATGTGTTTAAGGGTTTCTTTCATTTGTGGTTATAAAAGTCGTGATCATACATATCATTATAATAATCGAGTAAAAATCCAACATTACATAATATATACTTTTTTCTAAAGTTACCTGGTCAAGTACATATACATAAGAACACTTGACAACGTGTTAAACGACACACACACACACACATTCACGTTAAACAGAAAAATTCGCGCCTCTTGGTTACTCTTTTATCCCTTCCCGTGTTCCCCACCTTTCTCTTTCTCTCACTCTCTTTCTCTCGCCAGACACAGACAAGTTCGATACGCGCACGGAGAGAACGAACGCGATTTGCGAAAAAGAAAAAGAAATAGAAAAAAAAGAAGAAGACAAACAAACCAATCGAAGTAAGCTAGATCTCACACACATACATATATACACACAAACGCTCCCTCGACTCTTTAGATTTAGCCGGCGATCTTTGACAAAAAAAAAACGATGGAAAAAAAGAGAGAAAAAAGCTTGTGTACCTCCTCTTGCCCTACTGTATAAAGTATTGCACCGTGTCTGGTCTCAAATGCGCCCGGACGCCACACACACACACACACATACACACACAAACATTATACACACAATGTATTTTCGTTATCGTATATATTTATATATATATAGTTAGCCTAATCGAAAAAAAATATATTATTATATATATTATATATACATACATATACATACACACACACGCACACATCGTTCTTTTTATCTTTTCTCGTTAGTCGTAGACACAGTATTATTTGCCAAATGACGGACTCGCGCCGTACTGTATACACGAGAGAGAGAGAGAGAGAGAGAAAGAGAGGGAGTCCGACGATGATAAGCGGTTTAACGAATGTTGTTGTTTTTTCCTTTTTTTTTTGTTGCACCCAACGTGGGATAATACTGAGGGGAGGGAGGTAGAGAACGAGGGGCACGTGTGTAATTCACGTTTATATAGTATACATAATAGAACGGACGCACTGTCTCGTGCGAGGTGTATGTAGATTTCGTCGCCGGTCACATCTCTCTCTCTCTCTCTCTCTCTCTCTCTCTTCTCTCTATAACTCACGTTGGGGAAGGCAAACTTATCGACGTCTCTTGTGTATCTTGTGTAAATTGTGAGCACGCGTATACATATATATATACATACATATATGCTGCGTATATATATGTAACGGATAGTCGATTATAATGTGCTGACGCGTCGTCACAACTGTTGCTTGCTGGGAGAAGCTGGCCGAGACGATGGGACGTATAACACAGTGTGTATACAGATATATAATAGAGTATTGAAACACGATTACACATGTACACGTACAACACAAACAACACATATACCTATATGTATATGCGGTTCACGCGTTTTCGTTGAATGAAAAAGAAGGAAGAAAGAATGATGGATAAGAGGAAGAAAAAATAAAAGCTAAAAAAAATGAGGTATATATAGATATACATATATATATATAAAAAAACTGATGATTCGCTATATGGATTCATTGATCTCTGGACCAGACAATGTTCGACTGTGTAACTACTCGGTCTTCCTTTTCCTCGATTATATAAGCGAGGAAAGGGATGACAGCTTGCCGTAACATATTATATATTATTATTATTATTATTACATTGTTTCATCGGATTGCGTTGACCGTTTTACACTTCTCGTAAAAATTGGAGAAGGTAAAAAAGAAGAAAAAAAAAATAAAAATATATAATGTATAGGCCCTGGTATGCTTCGTATGCTATATTTCGAGGAAAAAGTATTATTTTTTTTTTTTGCGCAACCAAATTTTTCTATGACCTTTTTCGACCAGTGCCAAGCCTGCGGACAAAATTATTATTTCTTGTGTTGTGTATTTATTTTGATTTAATTTAAAGAGGGGGAAACAAAAGAGAATGAAAAGGATTTGCGTAATCTGTATTATTATTATTTTTTTATATTATATAGTGTATATTATTGAGAAAAGCAATAGCGTTAACAAAAGAAAAAGAGAAAAAAAATGTTATATGGATCGTAAACAATGCAAGTTTATAGTTTATAAGATATCAAAGTTACGTGTAAGTGAGTAAATATTTCGTGTACTGTGATGATTGATCAAAATGAAGCATGCTCTAATTCGTAGACAAGCATATCAAATTAACATACCAACAAACTTTTTTAAACGGCACTAGAAGTCGTTTTATTTTTGCAAATTTATCGTTTTTTTTTTAATTGTAATTGTATTTATATTTATTAAATGTTACTTTTAAAATCCTTATAAAGGCAAGTCTTATTAACATTTTATCTTTACTGTCTTTACTTAATATCCATTAATATTTTTTTCAAAAAATCTTTAAACAATTTATTTAAATTATTTACTGCTATCAAAGTATTAGACAAATTTTCGAGTAAATGTTTTCGATATTTTATTAAAAATTTGTTGTCATTTTTATAATTCTAATTTCGCAGTAAAATTTTGTCTAGTCAAGTGATAAAAACACATTTTACTAATTTAAGATAAACAATGTAAAAAATATGCTTTTTGTCTATTGGAAATTCTTCTGCATGAAGAACTTTATGTCAACTGGGCGTACAATATGAATTGATATATATTTGTTTGAATAATTGTAAACATCCATTTATCACTTTTTTTAGTTTGATTTGAATAATCACACCTTTTTGTATTTATTTTATTTTGTTTTGTCCCTACAAAAAACAACATTCTATTACATTTATTTATAAATTCTTTTCAAAATATTTTATTTGTCCAGTTGATATGACGTATACTTCATGAATGTATCAATAAAAAAATTTTGTATCTGTAAATGTTCACAGAGAATATAGATGGAAATAGGTAGTCGAAGTGTAAGATCACCGTGATTAATCTTCTACTACTGCATAGACTGTTCCTTTTTATTCCTTACGCGTTTAATTTAGATTAAGAATATATATTATACGCATATACGTTTAAGATAATTTTGATTTATTTATGTATAACATACGAAAAAAAAAGAATTTAAAAATAAGACTAAACGTTTAAAATAAAAATAACTGCTCAAATTGTATAAAATGAAACCCTGCACTGCACCGACGTCAAAGTATATACATGTGAAAAACAGTTGAAATGTAAATAAATTTCAAATTTCTCTTTGTAATGTCTACTCGACCATTGCTTTGTTCTCAAGAATCATTTTATATGTTGGCATTTCAGTAAAATAAAGTTAAAACAGAATTAACCGAATTTTTCTATATACAATATCTTCCTGAAATGATAAGACGACACAAAAGAAAAACCTGAGCAATTTTCATTTTTATCCAAGATTAAATCTACTTGTAAAACGTATTATTAGTTATATATTTTTAAAAAGTATAGTTTGTTTTCGTAGCTCGTGCAACTATATATTTAAGATAAAGACCTAGTAATAATTTGGAAGATTTTTCTAAATTATGCTAATCGTATTTGGACCTATGCTATTTCATATAAATAATAATAGTAATAATAAATATAAATAAAAAATAAAAAGAATTATCGAATAAATTGCGAATAAATGAATAAACAAAAAATAAATAAATAATAAAAAAAACCTACTAATATGACCGCTACGTGTAAATCTTGTAATCTTTCCCCATTAGCTAATCGGCTCAAAATAGTTCAACCTTATGTGTAGTTGAAATCGCATTCAATCTCATCATGCATATATATATACACTCTCACGCACACATATACATATATAGACAGTCACGTTGCAGAAGGCACGATCCCATGATTGCACGTTTACGAATTTATGAATTACGCGTTCAGTATGGACGCGTACTCTCTCTCTCTCTCACTCGAAGATTAACGAGCGAGGCGAGGAAGCACATACATACGTACACTCGCGTTCATACAACCTCCCCCCTCCCTCCCCCTCATTACACATATATACAAGACACGTATAATACATATCCGTGTATATCACATCATCCTCACTCTGTCAAGTGTCAGCGGTTAGATCGTTGTCTTCTTAAATTGATATATATTTTTTCAATGTGAAAATGGTCACTCGTGGAATTATACATAATATATACATATATATAACATTACGTGTTACAATACAACGTCGTAATTCTCTATATATTTTACCGCAGGCTAAAATATTATATACGCGCACGCGTCCGACCGCGACGACATATATATATATATGCTGTGCGTTGCCGAAATGGTATTATATAGAACTTTATAGACGTGTACTCATAAGATCGATCGCGTAGTGATGACGAGACGTTTAGGGCGTTTATTATAAATATATATACAAGCATGTATTTATTACTACTGACGATGAAAAGAGCGCGCGAAAGAATATTAAACAAGGGGGTTTGAGAATTTCTTATATATATATTATAATATATACAAGTGGTATATAATATATATATATATATTTGCTGCACACGGACACGAACAAGACTCACACATTTACGCATACACACCTCGATGACAATATTAAATCGAACAGTTGAGAAATAAAAAAATTATTATCGCGCATTAATTATTATATATGCGAAATAAAACAAGGTTTATTGTGTATACACATACTGGGCGCTGCGGCGATATTTATTATATATATTCGAAGACGATGAAGTTAAAAAAAAAAAATGAAGACAAAAAAAAACGGATTTCTTTCTCTTGTACGACTGATATAAAATAGCTGCCTAATGTTATACTTGAAGCATTTCACCGACTTGTTTCTTTTTTTGATAAAGGAGTAAAAATAATAAAAATGAAGAAAGAGCGACGAAAAAAAAAACAATAAGATGAGATATATTATATATAAATATATGCGTTATTATCAAAATTCACCTACGCACGTGTGTGATCGAGTAATATCGAAGATTATATGTATTTGATGATGCAAAGAGATGGAAGATATATATCAAATGAGCTAAAAAAAAACTTTGCGGCCAGAGGCAAAATGAAACTTTATTTCGACTAGTAAGTGATATTATTGTTAATATTATCGATTCTCACCGAGAGATCACAATTGTACATGCTTATTATCTAATAAAATAAAAATAAGTATAAAAAAAAACAAACAAGTATAATTTTCTCATTTTGTATTCGTTTCATTTCTATATACATTCAGCATATGCTATGATTCCATTTACCTTATTTGGTTTAGCGTAAAAAAAGTTGCTTCTAAATAGATATATACTCGTTTATTCATAAGCTCGTACAAAGAAGATGAGTTTTAAAATTTTTTTTTAACTTTGTTTTGTGCATTTTTTTATAATATTCGATTTGACGAGCTCTGTTCTAAATATTTTACGTTTTAAATTTAAAGAATTATACACGCTCAATAAAACGTTTCTTTTTTCGAAAAAATAAAATACAAAAGTAGATAGAAATTCAATAAGTTAATTCTCAAAACAAAAATAAATTAAAGTCATAACTGCTATTTGCAAAAGTATAAAATGAACTATTTAAGGTTGCTTTGTACAACATTTACAAAAAAAATATAGATATTGCTATTCTCATTTTTCAAGTTGAACCACAACCCTATTTTCATATACTATTCCCATTTAAATTTACACATATATATATTCTACAACCCTCGCAACCCTAAACGCACATATAGATATAGTAAAAAAGAAAAAAAAAGAAACAAAGCGCCACCGCGCACTGTAACATCACCGCATCGTTCAACGAAGCATGAAAAACTCAACTCTCAAGAGCTGCGCGCAAAGAAAAACCCCTGCGTCCCAAGCTATACAGCTTTCTCTCACACGTCGCGGGGTCAATTATAATTCTCTCCCCGTAAAAAAAGCTGTAAAAGAAAATCACCTCGCCTTCTCCAACACACACACGTGCATCTTTGATGACCATAGCATATGGTGACTTTGATCAAACGCATACACACGTAGTACCAGCAGCAGCAGGGTCGCTCAATTACCTCGCTGCTTTATATTTGCAAATGTCTTGTTACCTGGGAACGCGGGATCGGAAATTGCGCGCGCGCAGTAGTGAAGGTATAGCTTAAGTCTCAGAACCATATGTGTGTGTGTGTGTGTATGCATACACAGTATGTGACAGGTTTTAACGTCAAAAGAGCCCCGCAGGGTCGCCGCCGCGCAGTTGCAGGTGACGCACGTGTAGTAGTTGTGTATGAGCGTGTATAGATATATAAGTATACGCGGGTACTTTTTCTCGCTTCGGTGTATATATGCTGGCCTTTTGCAAGCGATATCCTTTGCCTAAGAGAGAGAAAGTAGAACGCGAGTGGAACGAGATTATTGTAATTTATTATTTATGGATAAATATCGAATTATTATATGTCAAATGAAAGCTTTATATATACTGTATTTCTTTTTGCCGTAGGCTGTACGACTGTATTATTTCAGCTGTAATTTTTTACCAAGTTAACTTCATAATTTTTTTTATATTATACATATGTCAATTAAGTACGGTGTCACGAATGTAAACTAAATTTTCTGTTTTTTTTTGTGATAATTTAAAAAAATATGAGTAATGTATTTTTTCAAAATTTTCTTTGCAAGTAAAAAAATTAGGTAAAAGAAAATTAGTTTTTATATTGATTATTGTTTGGATATAATCTGTATCTACCTTGATGATGGTAACTCGAAATAGTTGTTTTTTACCGACATGAAGAAAGGCAGGTTGCTTGTTTGAGAGAGTTTAGTGTTCTTCTTTATCGACAGTTGAGCACACACGAATACTGTTGTAGGGTCAAACAGCTTGCGTATAGTATACTTTTACTATAAGATGATGACTTTGGAATTTCATAATATTAAAATAAAGTTTTCATATTCATCCACAATATTATAAATATAAATATTTTACTTAACGAATAATTTTTTATATATCAATTACCAATTTTCTATTCATATTTTTTTAGTAATTTTAGTAATGCAATTGCAGTAATTATTTAATATTTAATAATATTGTTTGTATTTTACAAGGCTGTAAAATGCAATTTAGGATTTCATGGTCCTCGTGCGCTGCAATTATCACTACGTGGACCATGAAATTTTACGACCTATTGCTGAACCGACATTTACTGTTATCATATTGAAAAAAATATTTTGTTAGTATAATCGTTACCTATGAATTGTATGATATTTATCAAATTTACAAAAGTAAAAATTGGATAAATAAAATCTACAAGAAATTCTTTCACATTGAATTTTTCTATTATATTATATACAATACATGTACAGTCACATTTTTTTTTTCTTCATAATACTATATTATTTTATACACGGTTGAAAATCGTCTGTTATTTTGTGTAGTTCGCAACAAACGGTTACACAAATTGTCTGTGTGTATGTGTATGTGTGTATGTATAGAGCAGAAATACAAAATGTCTGTGTGTTATAATTCCATTTACTTTACATATTAGTACTACACAAATATTGTGTACTTTGTTCCTATTAAATCTTAATTACACAATAAAGTGTATTACTAATTCCGTTTTCGACACGAACATTTCGTTGTCAAAACTGGATGCTTATATAATATTTTCAACTGTGTACATTTACATCATATACATATATATTCGATTTATGATTAGGTAGATGATGTCTTTTGTATTTACATCTGCATTTTAAAATGACGGAATAGTTGTATTACATGTCGAAGTTGATGCATAAGTCATATTTATACGTCACACGATTCGATAAGTAGTATCAATATTGTTCACCTCGTTTGTACATACACATCCACATCGCCTTGTACTGTATATTGCATAGCATTTTCTTTTCTTTTCTTCTTCTTTCTTTCTTTTCTTTTCTTTCTTTTTTTTCATCACCGTACTGTAAAAAATATTCTTTGCTGGGTAATGGATAATCAATTTATACACTCATATATGCGTTAATATAATGCAACTCACGTATAAAGTCTGCAATATAATTATTAATTTCGAATGCGCGCGCGTGTTAAACTTTAAAGCTGATTCTGTCACCGTACTCTTTACCTACGAATACTCAATTGTAAAACTATATATATGGATATTTATATATAATGATAAAAATCTGTGTCTTGCGTGTATATTATAGAGCTTCTATGCGAAAAGTAGATACTTTGGCTGTATTATTATTACCGATTAAATGAATTCGATCTCCTGACGATAAGTGCGTATTATAATCTACAGTATTCATCTATAATACTCTCCGCGATTTCCTTAAATTTTACGCCAATATTTAAACAATACAAGCATTCATATAAACTAATCGAAGTTTTAAATTTTACGATAATTCTTCGTACACCTATAATATGGCAGCACAATCTAATTGTAATCAATTTTTTTCATAAATAATAATAATTATTATCTCAGTCTAAACAACGTAATATACTCGCAGAAGAAAACGGCTCCCATGGTCATCAAATACACTTGTAAGGGATGTAAAATATAACGATTTTTGCAGGTTTCCACGGTTCTTCATCTTTTCAAATCAACAAAATGCCATATATCTTTACAACGGTGTGCTCTTTATTTCGACAAAAACAAAAAGCACCGCGAGATTTCCATTACGTTAGCTTGAAAAAAAAGTCGACATAGAATAAACTGCACGTATACCCTTTTACATCCCTTTAAAATAGGGCCTCACGGGTATAACTGTTACACCGGCCGAGCTAGTTTTGTGTTTGTAGCACCAGTTTATAAAAAGATACATTGCAACATGAATAAGCAAAAATATAAACCATCCCGTAAAGTTTCAATCCGATACTCGAAGACATTTAAGCTTATAGTATTTCAACAGAATTTGTGAATCCTTCTGGGCAGAAATTTTGTTAAAATCCGGCTTTTTGAAAACACTTTTAAAATATACCAAAACATTCTAACCTTGCCTATTCCATATATACAAAAAATATCTTTTTACACTTGACCAATAAACTACAGTTCCTGTGAGGCCCTGCCCATACAATTAGACAATTCATTACCAGCAATTTTGTTCCGCCTTCATATATATATGCACACACACCTCACTCTTTTATATATATAACTCTTCTTTATCACTCAACCCGAGCATCGTAAAATATCGTAGCGTCCACCGTCTGCATCATAGCACCGCACCATTTCTATGCATTTCAAAGCAGTTTGCAACAATCATCGGTAGCTTGGCAGTACCTATGAGCTGCTTCCTCGTAACCGGCCTCGTCGTTGCTCGGCCTTAGGACACTATAATCCTGTGGTCACATCGACGGTTGTGGCGGTGGTAACATGCTCTCGTAACTAGCAGCATGGTGCATGCCTAGCTGATGATGATGATGGTGATGATGATGATGATGTGAACCCGTCGTCGTCGTCATCATCATCTGGCTTTGCTGGTAGTACTGGTGGTTGCCGTGCGTCGCCGCGTAGTACATCGGGCTCTGGTCTACCTCTTTTCCTGGAAGGATATAATATTATAGCGTGAGATGGTGTGGATTAGAGTGTAAATATATAAATCTATTATAAAATAGTTATTATTTTAACAGTGTAAATGAAATTGAAGTATCATAAGCTTGAAGAATCAGGAGTTGGGATGAAATTGTACAATTGGTATATCACTTTGTGAAATCATCATTACGTTTAAATTAGTGTATTTTCACGATTTTATAGAATGATATGCAAATTCTACAATTGTATTGGTTTTTATTTCTGATTTTTTTCAACATATATTATTCCAACTGCATTTGGGTTATCTATAATTATTTATCGCAGGTACAAAATACTAACTTTTGTCAAGGACCTTACGGATCACAAAATTTTAAGTGGATGCCTTTTCATTCTATTTTAACTGTTATTGTATGCTTTAAATAATAGGTACTTCAGTTTCATTCTGATATTTTACTATCGTATTATATTTATAATGCCTTTATAACTATTTGAAATTTACAAAAAAATGTAGCTCAATCGAATTTAATGAAAAGTTTACCTGTTTTAAAATTACAAAAATAATAATAAACCAATTAAATAAAACGAAAACAAAAGTTTAAGTCTAATGCGACGCAAATAAACGATTGTTATTGGTTGATATTTATGAGAAAAATGCATTCTTGACATTATCATTTTACGTCGGAATAAATTTTCACAAAAAAAAAAATAAATAAATAAAATAGTTAAAATATTTTTCTTGTGTTACCGCCTAATATCCTAAAATTGCGCGGTATTTTATCTTTAAAAATAATAGAAGACTATATAGTTTTTAATTAAATTAACGTCAAAATGTGTCATTTGAGTAATAACCTTTTCCCTACCATCCCCGGTGTGAAATAACACACCACGATCAATTTCATTTAATCAAGATTTTATATTATTTTTAAAGCACTTATATATATGTTAAATTGACAAATCAGATCCACGAAATTAATAAATAAAATTAATCGTATTAAACCTACGTATAATTATCACACAAACTTGAAATTTAAACAACCATTATCTACCCTACTTCCACTTAAGTATAAAAGAAAATTCAATAAACGCATCAATACCCAACTAAATCAAAAACATACCAGCCACTTATTAATGAAGTAAACCGAGCACATCAAAAGAACCCAAGTGTTAAAACAACAAAGCTAAAGGTTCCACAACACACCTGCGTCTGCGTATATATACAACATCGCAGGGCGTTGCCAAGGCTGTTTACATAGGACACACAGTCGAGCCTATAAGTATCGCTCTATATACCCTCACTCACAAGCTCACTCAAGTGGCTCGAAATTGCGTTAGACGCGTCGTGCGGCGGGGCGCCTTACACACTGTGGGGGTTCGCCATTCACCCCGGGATTTTGACATTTATTCAATATACGCACGCACCGAAATTAGCGTCGCAACAAGTGTGCGCGGATATAGTTTTAGATACGTATGTGTGTAATCGTTTGTCAAGGTGTAATTTAATATCTGTGGCTCCGAGGTATAACGACATAAGTCCATTTTTTTCTTAAAATTGCTAAAACTTTGGATTTTGTATCTTTAAATGGGTCTTTTTCATTTGCCACTATGAATAGTAGCTAAAATATTCCTCTAAAGTAACGATATACCAAAAACGTAACGACATAAGTCCATTTTTCAGATTTTGTGCGCGACATACGACATATGTCCATATCATTTTATGGTTTATTGTAGTTGTGATGTATTTTATTCATTCTAATTGAATATAAACATGATTTCATAT
>JAWWEQ010033691.1:3157-21319 GCA_035583055.1 Torymus tubicola
GCGAAAAAATTTCCTTACAAAACAATTTACCCGCGTTTCCCCCCCCCCCCCCCCCCCGAAAAGCGCACACTTGTGAGAGGGAAGAGACTCATCGCGACACAAGCCTTTGTCGAAGGTAACCCTTTGTGACACGAGAGCGCCGCACGCGACCGCAGAGCGTCTTTGCTATATCAAGGCGGCGGCGACGACGACAGCGTCGTGATGTGCGAGAGAGAGATCGAGCGACAAGAGATGAAAGGGGGAAAGAGAATTGAAAAAGCGCAGAGAGACTCTGTGTGCGAGACTTGTGGGGATTCGTTAATTGTGGGTGGTAGTGTGATAGTGCAGAGGGTGGAGTGAGTGAGTGAGTAAGGGAGGTTGGATGGAGGGTGAATTGAGAGAAATAATCCGGTTAAGTGGAAGACACTTTGTGTGTATGTGGGCCTTTCTGGGGGGGAGTTAATGTACAATGTTTTGTCACGGTGTATACTGGGTCAACTATAATTATGTACGGTAAGTGTATCATTATTGAAAGTAAAAAGTTTTGTTGATTCTTGATGTGATATTTAATACCGATATAATTGTTTTATGAGCACATCTTATGAAAATTCTAATAGAACAATTAAGAGATAAATTGTAAACATAGAGTATTTTTTTATGTGCAAAAGCGCTTGACAAAATTGTTTTTCCAAATGATATTTATTAAATACTGAAATTGAGTTGGTTTTTAGCTTTTACGTCGCCTTAATAACTAAATGATTACATAAAATTTAATAAATGTTTTTTGTCCACGACAAATAATTTCTATTTAAAATACATTTTATTATTACAATATTATAAATTTAAAATATCATTTACATATTGCAGATTTAATTAATTAATAATAGATTTTCGTATAGGCGTTGGCAAAGAAACGTGATATTTTCTCGCTACCTCCCCACCCAAATACATACATTTCGCACTTTAATTATTTGTATTAAATTTCACAGTAATTTTGCGCAATGCCAGGCTCACATACACTGCTGGGCGTCACCTAATTAAAATTTAATATTATTAATTAACTTATGTCGAGAGTCTCGTGACATCATAAACCTTTATTTTATATGCCCTGCGTATATCACTCGAATATATCCATTATTCACATTTTCTCGTCGCAATTCGCGAAAAACATTATTTTCATCCATCCATTCCCTTCTCTTCCCACACACACACACACACACACACACACATATACATTACATCAAAATTAACTCATTCGTTCGAATAGCCGGTACCTGATGCAAGGTATACGTTATGTATTTTTGGAGTTTATAAAAAGAGAATGAATGAAAATTTATTACCATAATATTTTGTTAGTATTATTATAACGGTGTTTCAATGCTGTTTTAGCATTATTGTAATATTGTTTCAGTATTGTTTTATTATTAATTAACGAGTGCCAGTGTATCAATTGAATGGTGTTCTAAACATATTACCACTAACATTATTACCACCCACAATAAATATAATATTGATTTTATCTGAACATTTATTAATTCTAAATAACGAAATAAACAACAACCACATTGTCACCGAGGTCTATTGCAGTACTTCACTCATTATATACCGCAACGTATGCATGTCGATTGCCACATGCATGAAAGTTTGATGCTTTGATACTTTGATGTACGTGACTATACCGTTTATACAACAACTCGCCTTGACGTTGGTTCAACCTTTAAAACATACATTTCTCCGTCAAAATGCAGCCCAGTATATTATTCCATAAATTCAATATAGAATTCTTGGCTAAATTCACCCAATCAGTGAATTCTCGGACATATATTAATACCAATTTGAAGCCTTGTGTAAAGAACTCGTAACTCAGTTCATTTATTAATATTATTATTTCTCTTTCCTTTGACGCTCATGGTGTGCCGACACCTTATATAAATTACAGAAACCCATTCTTTTTTTTTATTTACTGCAATAGCAGTAAAAAGTAAAAGCTCTTTATTTGTTATTCATTTAAATTATATTTTTCAACGATGTCAAAATTCAGAAATGTCATGTTAGCAATAATTTCAATTTATTTTCTGTATAGGTCATAACAAACAACGGTGTTATATACCATGTTACGCTGTCGGATAAAATGTCATTTAATCAGAAACCAAGAACCGTATTCGCGGCGTACACGCGGAGGTATATATATATACACACGTTCGTATAATACACCGAGAGAGGAATTAAACGCGTATATATAAAGGAAAATTTCATGTCTCGCAAATTCAGATATTATTGTTCGTAAGCGTTATACCTTCAATGACAAGATTTCGTAAACTACGTATAACTATCGTAAATATTTTGGTTACATCGCTTCCTTCTAACAAATCTAGATACCTTTGCAAGGAAAACAAAAAGAAGTAGTAAAACACGGTACACACCACGCTCGACATCTGTTCAGCGCGTTAGTGTGATACTTTGCTACCTCTTCACACGCATATATACATGCGAGAGCAAAAGAGAGAGAGATATTCAAGGAATGTAATTCCTTTACGCGGTTTTCGAAGAAACAGGTGGCAGCATCAGCAACGATTCCAAAGTATATATATATATGTACGTACGTACGTATTCCCGCTTTAATTACTCCTTTCATCCTGTGTTTTCCTCCAACGAAGGTCTTAATTTATGCCATCGACGCGAGACGCAGTGAAGTATAGTGCATAAGATCTCTCTCTCTCTCGAGAGAGAGAGAGAGAGAGAAAGAGAGTGAGACAGGTAGCTGCCGCTTTGAATTTATGGGTAATTTATGGATCTGGCGCGGGTCCTTTTTCGTATATGTATATTTGTAACACACCGAGAGGAGGAAAGTTCAGTAAAGATCGCGATTGATGCACGCGCGCAAAGAGAGAGAGACTTTCTCCGAAAATGCGTGATTGGAGCGAGCTTGTTTCACGTTGCGCTCGTACTGATTGGATGTATACGTATATATGAGGCTGATGTAAGGAGCGAGTCGCGGATCGTTTATTTTAACGGTTGATATACGTGTATATATATATGTATATATAAGCGAACGGAAGATATTATCGGAGATTGTATGCGTATTATACGAGGATTGGCTATGAGGTATAGAGCGCCACACATGGTGGTGGTGGCTCATTAACTTGGATTAACATTGAAAATTTACGTTTTCCCGCACTGATATAGCTGACGCTGTATGTTCATATATAAATTCAATCGGGAAAAGCGCGCGCATGCGTATACATTGGGAGAAAGTAGTTAAGAATTCATTTTTTTTTTGCAAATTTCTACTCGCGTATACACTTGTTGGTTTCAATTTACCGCGAGGTCGCGCACACGTACTCCCATATATATATATATATATTCTCTCTTCGAAACAAGCTCTCTAACTTTACTAGTACCTCGAATCAATAACGAACGAACGGCGCGCGAACTTTTACACCTAATACATTTCAATCGTCCGTAATCCAGAGCTGTGTACCAGGTCACCGGTGTTACGACACAATACGTGTATACAAGCGGCGGCAAAGGTCTCGTGTGTGCCTATATCCTTCGCGTCGTCGTCAGGACACGTATACGCGACAATATCTATCTCTATATATATAAAAACGGCATTATACACGTGTCTTCGTGTGCTTCGATAGTTGTATATATACGTTGGCGGGGCAAGGAAGAAGAACGATAGAAAGAGTGAGAGAGGAAGACAGGAAAGAGAGATTAATAATACAGCACTGGGGATGATTGGATTTACTTTAGTCGACGACGACTACGACGAGGACGAGTGGCGAGAGCTGATTAAAGAGGGCGAGATTCCGATTCGATTAGACGTGCGCGCGCGTACAGACAGACAGCGAGTGAGAGAGAGAGAGCTTTGTTCGCGAGATACAGAGATGAAAAAGCGCGAATTTATTGGGGAAAAGGAGGAAAGAGAGAGAGAGAGGGAACAAAGGGTATTCCTCTGTTGGAAGAAGTAGAAGAAGAAGAAGAAGAAGAAGGAGAAGGAAAGTGTACGCGAGGAAATGGAACGAGGGGGATAAAGCGAAGCGTGCTCTGATAAAATAACAGCGGCGCACGCCCCTTCAATCATCGGGATTTGGATTTCGAAATAGAGAGAGAGAGAAAGAGAGAGAGGAGAGAGCCGGGAAAGTCGAATCTCGTTTTCGACTCGTAAATCATCGCTATACGAGTGTGCACCTGTCGGTCTCTATTGGCTGATCGCGGATGGATTCTATATGTGAACACATATATATGTATATATATTTAAAATGCGTATAAAGGCAGATACGAGTGTAGAGCTCTGAAGTCCGATTGAAATGTTCGTGATTATTATATATATAGGCGTGGATGCGATGGTACGTTTAGTTTTAGGTTTGATTATAGATCGTCTGATTAGGAAGATGATGTAGAAGAGACATTTCTTAAACCGGTAAAGGTAAGAGAGTATGATTGAAATATAGCTTTTTTTTTCAGCGCAAGTCACATAATTCAAGAGCAAGAAAGTTCCACAGGTCTATCACTAACCTCAATAATCATAAAAGTATTTCCTATATATATATATATATATATATTTACACCATCGACCATCATTACCAATCAAGCACCAGAACACTGCAGAACATTCACCTCGCTCCTAAATACCATACACTACACAGCACATTAACCCTCATAATCCGCACTGCACCAACCCGTGCGCAACATTTCTTTTTCCCGCGCCCCCTCATTAACCCCCTTCCCCCCTCTCTCTCTCTTCCTCTTCTCACGCGAAACGTTAAAAATTTCTCGCGGTGGCCGTGCATATATTTTTTCCCTCCTTTTCTTACCAGTCGGGGCGTGAAAACGGTACGGATTCGCTTCTCCCCTTTTGTGTGTGGGGGGAGAGGGGGGTCGATGTTTCTGTACCGAGCGTGCTCTCTCTCTCTCTCTGCGTGCAGGTAATAGGCGCTGGCCTGCATTTGAATAAACGCCACCCACCCAGCCAGTCTCTCTGTTGCATATATATAGGGATCAACGAACGGGTTGCGCGCGCGCGCGAGTTATTTCTCCACGATGCTAATGGGGGTAAGAGGGGGGGAGAGAGTAGAGAGAACGCGAGAGATGGGGGAAGTTGATAAGAGGGGGAGTTGAGAACGAACGAAGGAGGATTGAATTTTTAAGGAGGAAGAAGGGGGGGGGGAGGAGGAGAAGGTTGAAGGTGTTTTGGAAGGGTTAGAGATGTAGAGCGTGAGCAGGTTGTTATTATAGGTGTGGAACGAGTAAGTGTGTAATGGTAGGGTTTGGAGAGGAGAGAGAGAGAGAGAGAAGGATTACGCGCAGGCGTGGTAGTTGAGTTGATTGGTGCACGCGGGGCGCAGCATGTGAGAGGTGATTGTTAAGTTTTCTTAATGCCTTTTAGAGGTGTGCTACCTCTGACTCTTGACTCTCGTTACTGATGATTTCAAGTGTGAGTGTAAGGGTTGGAGAAAAAGGTTATTGTATCATTAAGCATTTATTGGATTAATGTAAAAGAAAAAAGTAGGGGTTACCAAACCGTTATTTTTAGATAAAGAAGCAATAAGGTACAAATAATAAAATATATCAGGATAAGTTAGAATAAAGAAACAATACATCCCAAAATCCTTTTGTAGTAATAACACACCTAAAAGCCAGACGATTCACTTCGAGATTATCACTTACCCTGTCTTCTATCGTATGTGTCAACCCATCCGTTTCCACTCACACCCACATACAATTCATCGAACACCCAATAAAACTCGTCAAACCTTCTTTCCGCCTTATCTCTCCATCGTACTCCCTCCCCATTTCACGCCTCACTTCCTGCCAAATCACATCCTCGCTCTTCCTCCCTTAACCCCCTCACGCCACCCTTACACAAAGCCAATCGCTTGCGATCTCCAATTCACGCACACACACACATACATATCCTTCGCGCTCGAATAATTTCCTCTGCGAGCTTGAGAGAATAAGGGACGAAGGAGGAGGAGAAAAATCCCTGTCACATTCGCGAAACAATTCGTCAAAATCGTATGCGCGTGCGCACGTGTGCACATATATATATATATATATCACACGTCTGTAGCAATCCCCGAGTCGTCGCCATTTGTCTCCCTCCCGGCAATCTCTCGAACGTATACTCGGCGGAAAATGACAGAGGGGGATTCGTGTCTGTGCGTATATATAACACACGTTTATGGGAGTGAGTCTTTTCGCCGATAAACGATTTCCAGTCACGTGTGTATTCTACCCTCTGTATTGTGTGGGAGGGAGGGGGGAGGTAAGACAGAGATTTTCGAAGACCAGTTTAGATGCCAGTGAAATAAAGTATAATATGTGAAAAAAAAACCATATTCTTTTGTGGTTTCTTTCATTAAATTTGTAACTATACACTTCAACTTCGTCGTACAGAAGAACAAACCTCTGCTATACCGTAGTAAGAAAAAAAACGTTAACTCACTATCCTCGTACCTTTAATTGGAACAGCTGCATTCTCAATCCGCGAGAGATAAAAAATTCACTGCGCACCGTTAAAAAACTACTTCTCCTCTGTTCTCCCACTCACTCTCTCTCTTTCTCTTTCTCTTCTTCCTTCCAATCCAATAAAAGAAGCGAGCAAGAGAGAATCCCTGAGCTTAATCCACTACACAGCCCCAGCGAATTAACTCCACTCTCTCTCGCTCTCTCTCTCTTTCCCTGTACACCGTACCACCCACACACCTGCGTCCCCGCTAAACAGCCCATTACGCGACCGCTATTACCACCACGCGTCATCGATCGCCATGCGACAAATTGCAAGTGAGAGAGAGTGAAAAAAAAGGGTGCAGAGAAGGCAAGAGGGGAAATGTATTCAATACAGAGGAGAGATAGAGAGAGAGAAGAGCTCGTTACTCACTCTCTCTCTCTCTCTCTCTCTCTCTCTCTCTAGGCGAAGACTTCATCGAGCCGTGGGTTTGCGTTTCGAAACTTTGGTCATTAATTTCTCTTCGCTAGACGTGCGCGCCTCTGTGTGTGTGTGCGCAGAAGCGAGTCATTTTGCATCGATAATCCTTCCTGGTTACACTGTGTGTGTGTGTGTGTATGTGTGTGGAGTGTCTTTATAGGTATGTATATATATATATGTCTGTCGAAACGAACTCCCTCCTTAGCCAATCGTCAGTGCGCGCTTGTTGAAGAACATCAAAAGAAGCGCGCACCAGGCGCGTGCTTTTTCTCTTTCTCCTTTGAAATTTCATCCGCGCTTTATGAGGGTATACAGTGCTGCACCGCGCGTTATGAATGTCAACGCGAGTGCGCGCAGGGAGAGTATATTTTTCTTCCTTCTTTTTTTTTCTTCTTTTTTTTTTTAACGCGCGTGGGAAGGAAGTTAATAGGCCGGCGCGGGGTGAAGTTGTAAAACACGAGCGATTATTATCAACTAGGAAAGGGGGTTGCGATTAATTACGAGTCAGTGCTGAGAGTTTACTCGACGCTGCCCAGTCGAGAGTAGGGAGAAAGTCTTAATTTGGAAAAATACTTTCGCGTGTGTATGGAAAGTTTTTTTCCTTCTTTTTTTTGGGGGGGTTTAATGGAGAATGATCGGGTGTGGAATCTCAACGTTGTAAAGTCAAATTTTCTTTAACGTGGTAATTTTTTTTTTTATAGAGGAGGGAGTTTTAAGTTGTTTTTTTTTGGGGGGGTTTACGGTTACGGGTTTATTTTTGTTATACTACAAGATATAAATCACTCGAAGAAAGGCAAAATATAAAAAGAGCAGTAATTAAAATTTGGCCGCTCGCATTTTTTTCGAAAAATTTACTTTTACTTTTTTGGGGGGTTTTCTTTTTTTTATTTTTTATAGGCGCCATTCTATTTAAATGCGCCCACGCACGTGCGCGCGATGTAATAAAAATATAACTGAAATGAACTGTAGATAGCGTCGTTGCACGGGCGCACTACTGCGTACGGAATGGAGAGCGAACAAGAAAGAAAAAACAAAGCTACCTACTGGTGGTGACGAAAAAAAGGGGCAAATATAAATGTGTGTATATATATGAAAATTAATATGAAGCAAATGAAGAGTTTGGAATTAAAAAATAGGAAAAAAAAATTGCACTTATTTCGCAGATGCATTCGCTCTCGTGTGCGAGAACGTATGAGCGCACAATTTGTTCATCCCTTTTAAATTGTGTGAGCAACTATATACGTTTCTACAATTACGGCTCTTTCAGATTAAAATTTTCTCCCTTTTTTCGCGTGGAAACTGTATAATCATTCTTTATATTATTGCTGTTAGTACTGTGTTACGTGTTTTGGGTACTACTTTAGTTTTAAATATTTTGTTCTAATTACATTGAAACAATAGTTTTAGAAAATAAAAATTTAAGAATATTCCTACAAACTATATAAAAATTGTATATGAACTACCAAGTTTCTAACATTACTTGCAATTCTTCGGCATTATTAGAGTAAACGTAAGAGTGAGAAATAAAACAATATACAGTTATTATCTTGTTTTTAGTTGTATAAAGTAAACTGAAAACCTGCGAAAATTTAAAAATGTCAAAAATCTTTTGTTTTTCGTTGTACATGTACATAGATTGTACCACGTGATGATGTAAATTTACTTGAATCCAGCGATATGAAGAAGACTCGAAGAAAGACACGCCTATAGAAATCCGTATCTTAATAAACACATCATCTATCGTAAAATTGGAAGGTTCCTTTCCATTTATTTATCTACCTCCGAATACAAGAAATGTCGTCTACACGTGTAAAAGAACATTGCTCTCAGAATTAAGAAAGGTATTAAAACAATTTATATAACCTACATACGTAACTTCAAAATCTAAAAGAGACGAAAAACATATCTACACAGACTTCGCACACATTACTTCTCAACCCCATTCGTCAAACTTCCCCTCAACCCCATTTTCCCGAACCGTATACCGCACATTATATCTCAACGCTAACCGCGCGCGTATGTGCACGCGCTCGTGTGTCGCCAAACGAGAACAAGTGTTGCACGCGCACCTGCATTCCGCGATCGTCGCACTCGCTGTGCATTAGATTCCGCGCGACGCGCTGCTACTACTGCCGTTAGCGTAGATCATTATTAAGTACCATATATACACACACCGCATTGCCTCTCCCTCCCTGCTTTCTTCACAGCTATATATAAGTGTGTTAGTATACGTGTGAGATAGAAAGAAGAGCGAGAGGAAAAGAGTTTGGAGGGATGATCCGTCATATACGCGCACCCTGTCGTGTGGTTTATTATTAAAGCACGCGGATTTATGTAAGGGTGAACCTTATTTTTCCTTTTTTCCTGATTCGAGGTATATACTACAGATTGCTTTTGGTATATAATATATCAGAAAACGCGACGACGATGCCCACCGCCGTGTGTTCGGTTTTGTGAGAAGCTGGTTATGGAGAAAACGAGAGGGCGGAGAGAGAGTTTGAATGCGCGAAGGGCCGACGGGGTATAAGTTCAGCTTTGCACAAATCTTTGCACAGAAGCGAAGAGCCTTTGATCCCTTTGGCAAACTTTTAGTTTAAACGGGAGAGGAGAAGATGCCGCCCTCTCTCTGCTGTGGCTAGTTGTAAGGGAGAGAGAGAGAGCACTTTCAATTACTTAAAATAGAGAACTCGCGAGTAAAACACACTACCACCATCGTCATTACCTACAAGTCAACGTGAACGAAAAAAAAAACAACAATTATTTTACGATTATTATTTTATTTGTATTTTATAGAAAATGTATACATAACACGTCGATTTTGTACGGTATAATGAGCGAGTGGGGGTTCGAAACTTTTTGGAGAGAGAGAAATAGAGAGAGTGTGTGGTACAGTTGCGAATGCGCTTCATTAATCGCCAAAGGGCGTCGTCGGTGGCAAAGCGCTCGCTTGCGCGTGGGAACGGAGATATAGAGAGAGTAGTGTAATGCACTATATACGGGAGAGAAAGAGAGGAAGAGACAAAGCCACAGACTGGCGTACAGTGACGACGACGACGACCGCGAAACTCGACACGCCCAAGCGACGACGAAGGGAGAGTCAAGATTCGCGAGATTTTTCGGGAGCTGAAAAATACACACAACGAGGGAGACACTCTCTCTCTATCGAGAAAGAGCGGTTGCACTATATATATATATGTACGTGCGGCTGCTGGAATTTCAGGAGCGTGTGTAGAAAGTTGTGGGGATTCAACGTGTGTGCGCGTTTAGTGTCGTGATCAATTGGAAGGAGAAGGTGATTTGAGGAATTTTTCTAAGGAGAGGCTGATCTGTGGTGGTCCCGGGAATGTAAAGGATGCGGTGGGGTGATGATGCGGATGTCAGGGGTTATAAGCATGTAAGGGATGGGTTTCACGCGATATAGTTGTGGTGCGTGGTGTAGATTGATGCGAACGTAGTTGGATTTTGTATGGTTATATCGTATTTTATAATTTTTTTTCTCTCTTTGTTTTGTTATATTTTTAATAACAATGTTCATGGTTTTCTAGCAAATTTTATAATAATTTTTTAAACAGTAATTCTTATGACTGTTAAAATATCAAATATCGCAGTATTAGTGAAATTTGACGCAAGAAAATCATAAATATGGCTGAGATAGCTCGAGGTAATTTATCGACCTGGAGGGTAAAAAAGTTTTGTTATATGCTTCTGTAAACATAACTGTTTATTTAAAACGAAGCCGACTTGTAAACAGAACGTTTTGACTATGCTCCCTCGTGTCAACAAAAAGGTTTTTTTATTTTATTTATTTTCTAGGTAAAATCCAAACAATAAATTTAGGATTTAACTCAAATTTATAAATAGTAGTAAAATAATTACTGTGTTAAAGTTCAAAAACTTTTTTTAAACTACAACGAAAAACTCTCGTTACAAGTACATATCTTTACCAAGCTGTTCACCATCACTTCACTTGAATATATTTCATTCTTCAGTAGCGCAGTTTTAATTAACGATCGAGACAACGTTGTCTTTGAAGTTAATTAAACTTTGATTGCGTTACACGTGTCTTATTTGTATTCCGTTTAAAAAAAAACGGAGTAATGAGATTTTTTCGAAATTACACAAAGCAGAGCAGCTGTGTTATATACATACTTCAAAGAAGCCGACGAGGAGTAACATTCTTTGTGCAATTGAAATAGCATTTATACGTTTCTCTCTCTCTCTCTCTCTCTTGGATAGACAGACGCACTGTATTCTCTAATGTTTTTTTCTCCCTCAGCGTCTAATTACAAGTATGTATAGCCCAGACGCACGCGCGCGCGATTCTAATAGTAAAATTAAAATAATTTAAATTTACATTTAATTATATAAAACGTCGTTAATTAGAGCGGGGCTAGTTTAATTAAAATGCTAATCACGCTGGAATTTTCTACTTTAATGGAAAAAAAAAAGAAAAAAAATACGAGCACACACGCGTATATGTATCACACATACCATACGCGTGTGCGTACGTTTTAAATACCAAAAAGGTCCCCAGGGTAAAATCCGTACTGCAAGTACTTGCATTGATAGATGTGAAAAATTAATGTAAATCATTAAAAGATCGTCGTCAAGTGAATGCACACGAGGTTTTTTTTACTATATGGGATATTTCAGGTAAAATGAGCAGCTCAAAATTTTAAAATTGCTCAAAATTTGTAGACACTTAGTTTATTTATGAAAAAAAATCATGTTCCTAAATTTTTAGATCAATATTTCAATAATTACAGAAGTTATTGCACATCAAAAATTGTTATTTTTTGCAATTTTTGGTGAAAACTCAACTTTTGCCATTTTTTAATTATTGAAATATTGCTCTAAAAATCTAGAAACATGTTTTTTTTTCATAAAAAACTAAGTGTCTACAAATTTTGAACAATTTTAAAATTTTGAGCTGCTCATTTCACCTGAAATATGTCATATATATTTACGCAATTTTCATATAAAACTTGACACTCAAAATAAAATCTGAAAAATCTTTGATATCATCGTAAAATCGTACTAAAAGGACGCAGCCATAATAACCGATACTTCAAAAGTATATAACATCCCCTCGTAACACCCCACGTGTAAAACTCCGCTCATCCGATCATTTCATCGTCACGTTAATAATCCATCGATATACAAAAATTAATTACACCGTCCCTTTTCACACACCCCTCCAAAAAAAAACCTTTACCTCTCATTAACATAATATCACACACGCTTGCTTCATTAAGCGCTTAATAAGCTCATTTTCTCACGATTTACGCGCAGGCGTCGCGCGTACCTCGCTGATTGCCGATTGACGAACGATGTATGTACACATATACGCACGCTTGGATTTTAATTTTGCACAGGCGTGCGCGCGTGCGCGTCAGGTATAATTACGGTGCATTGTGCGCGATATCGCTATTATATATACGCCCGATTGTTTCGCTTGCGCTGATTTATCGCTGCTGCTGCTGCTACTACTGCCCCACTCTGCCACTAGCGGTTGTTAGTGTGTTTTTGAAAAATCGCTTCGTATCGGTCAATTAATTGAACGGTAGCTGTATATCTCTCATGTGGTCATAGAACCCCTATATATATATCTGTGGCTCCTAGGCATAATGATATAAGTCAATTTTTTTGAAAATTGGGAAAACCTTGGATTTTGTATCTTTAAATGGGTCTTTTTCATTTAAAACTGTCAGTAGTAGCTAAAATATTGCCCTAAAGCTACGATATACGGAAAACGTAACAACATAAATCCAGCAGCGATTTATTTTATCCAACCAAATTCAATATAAAAATTATTTTATATAAAATATATACAATAACTAGATAAAATTTATAATTTTACAAACGTGTGAATTTTGAAACTTAGTTCATAATACTTGTTCTTTTACGAAATAAAAAAAATGCTTTTTAATTTATCGTGAATTCAAGTTGTATTCAAGTTGTATTCAACTTGTATTATTTTTAACATAATTATTTGTTGATTAATTGTTAATTTTGATCGAAAATGATCGAAAAATAAACGAGAACAGGACTATTAGATAAGTCCAAGTTCCTGGCATAACGACATAACTTCATACTTTTTCGAGTTTTCACGAAGGAGAAAATTCATAACCTGGTCATACCACCCTGTAAATGTTTGTTTTTAATGTGTTAATTGATTAGTACAGTATCGTGTCGAATCTCGTCTATTCCGATCTTACACCGGGAGAGACATTTGAATAAAAATTACTATAGTTTATTGTAACCGGGGGACAAACTCGCATTGTCAAAAAATTTACTATAGTTTCTAGCAAAAATTGCTATATGTCTGCTATTTTTACGATAGTTCTAGTAAAATTTGCTAGAAACTATAGTAAATTTTTTGACAGTGCGAGTCTGTCCCCCGGTTACAATAAACTATAGTAATTTTTATTCAAATGTTTCTCTCCGTGTACGAATAAGTTTGAACATTGAAACCCATTTTTCTCAGAAACTCCAAAAGTGGACTTATGTCGTTATGCCACAGATATGTACAAAGGTATATAGGAGATAAAGATATACATAAAAATATATATATACGTAAAAATTAATTGGAATTTCTCTCTCCTTCTCTCGCTCTCTCTCTCTCTCGTTTATACTCGCTTGAACCTCTTCCCTTTTTTTTTCATTAAAAGATTCCTCGTAAAGTCCCGGGGACTAATAACGCGATAATACGCGCGCTGAAAGAGCAAATCGATATCGATCGATTGCGGGAGAGAGAGAGAGAGAGAGAGGATTTTCTCGAATCGCCGTACGACACAGCCGCCGGATCGCTTACTCGGTGATATTTTCTTTTTTTTTTCCTTATATTCGTTCCTTCGCCCTCTCTCCCCCTCCTGTGCGCGCGCGTTTTATTGCCTTGCTCTATATATCCCATGCGATGCCAATGTCGCGAGGCGCTCGCGTACTACAATTTCATTACCGATTTCATCCGTATATATATATATGTATATATACCAGTAGTAGTATAGTATAGTTACGAAAAATTAATATACCAGCCGGCTTCTTTCGTTCAAATCAGTCGCACACCACTGCGCACATGGATCATCTTCGTTTCGGAATATTATCTATCTCCCGTTGCGCACTTTATATTATATATTCTCTTCTCTATACTCTCCTCGATAAAACCACCTCACCGCCTCCTCTATACACCTATACGCGTGCGCGCGCGTGATTTTTACGCGAGCAATTTTCCACGCGGTGAATTCGTAATAAGCCTGAAAAGTGGTATAGGGATGCGCTGTTATCTCTCTCTCCTCTTTTTCGCGCTCTCTCTCTCTCTTTGCATGCGCGTCGTCGCGCGTATAAATCGCGCGCGTTGCACACTCTCGCACAGCAGATAGCACAGCAGCAGGGTTGAACATTCCGCATCGTTGCGCCAGCACACCACCGTGGAATCGTTATTTTTACGAGAGAGAGAGAGAGAGACAATGTAGCTTTCTCTCGTTCCTCGTTTCTTTCATAAAGCCATCGCTATAATCGACGTCGCGTCGTAGAAAAAAAAAGAGAGAAAAAAAAGAAGTAGTATATAGCTCGTTATATGTACTATATATACCGCTGAGACTAATCAGACGCGTCAGCTGCTGCTGTACCCTCGGGGCTTAGGTACGAGTGTATGTATATATATACGTGTACACTCAAGACGCACGCGTGTACGCGAGATTATTATTTTTCGCGAGAGGATTTTGGGAGAAGTGAGAGAGAGCGAGAGCGAGTATAATGGATCGCGTATGAAGCCGAGGGCAAGAGTGAATTATTTGCGGCTGGCCGCGGGTCATGTGTGTGTGTGTGTGTGCGGAGGAGAGATGATTGCAGTGCGGTATCGCGCGATCAAACAGGCGAGGAAGTGATTTAATGGCGGACGATGGGGCAAGAAAGTTCGGTGTATGTGTATGTGTGTGTGTGGTGAAGGGAGGGAGAGAGAGAGAGAGATGGAGAACTATTGTAGCCGGAAAGATTTGATGAGGTCGTGAATAATGGGTGGAGAAGGTTGGGTTAGAGTTATGAAATATTTATTCGACGGATGATGAGGGACGGTTGTTAGAGGTTTGTTAAAAGCGGGCCGATGCTTTGATTTTTTCTAGATTGATGGGGAGATGTCAAATTACTCGGTGCTTTTACGTATATTAACCATTAAGATTTACGTGTATCGAACTAACGTAAGTGAAAAGTTTCCTCGGATGCAGTTCTAATAATCTTTTTTCTTGCGTAATAAATAAGCCTGCGTGCGCCACATCTATACTTATCTGTACATATATACATAAAAACGGGACGAAATTCGGAAGCTGAAAATTTCACGCTATAAACAACAATAAAAATCTCTCTCTCTCTCTTTCTCTTCGAACGTGAGCAGAGAACTCACAGTTTTCCGAAACCCATTCGTTAAAAAAGTATACATATATACATATACAGACATTCTTCTCGCTATAACGGCATTATATACCTCGCGTTATAACTCCCCCGCTATTACCCCAGATAAGAAACTTTCGCGAAATAACCAATACACTCTCTCTCGCCTATCCCTCGGCCGCGCGCGCATGCGTTCTCGGAAAAGTTTCGGGAGTAAACAAAGCTTTCGGCTTCTAATGCATCTCAATTAAAAGTTACTCTACTTTCACGGCACACACACCATATTCCTTCTCCTTCTCTTCCTTGAAAATCACTCAGAGCTTTGCTAAAACCATATACTCTTATACATACACACACCACACACATATACATATATACATGTAGGGGTATATTATTCATATTTTACTTAAGTAGCAATTATCTCGGCGGTGGTGGGACGACGGTTGTGTAGCGGCTCATTAGGATGAGTTACGGGCCCGAGCGCGATTCATTATTTGCCGTGGAAAACAGCCCCACGTGCCTCGTGCACGTATTATACGTATGATGCGCGCGGCGGTACTGTGGAGGCTTGTTATATAGCGGCTGAGGGAAGAAGAATAAAAAAAAACGATACAAGTAGTGTGCGTATGTATAGTGAGAGAGATAGTGGTAAAGCAATCCTTTTGCATTGTATAATTTTTCGTGAATTACGGTTGCGTGCGGGGATGTAATTTTCCGCTGCGGATGTAGGACGTTTTATTTTAATATTTGATAGGTAAAAGTGTGGCCGATTGGTTGAAGAATGGCATATACTGTAGTGGTTTGAATGGAAAATGGTAATATATTATTGAAAAATGATAGATTTATGTGTATAAAATGTTAAATTAACCAAGTATAAGAATTTTTATATACACACACACTCCGAATGTAATGAAATTAGTTAATAAGTGTGGTTGTTATTTTATGTTGTTTGAGATATGAAAAATAGCTGTTAATTGAATATAAGTCGTTGGTGAATAAAGTTCGTTGTGATAAATCTTGTCATTATAATTATTACAATTATCAGAAGTGGGATTGGATCGAAGATAGAAAGAGGAAAATAGTAATAATAATAATAAATTTGTTTCGCTAACTTAATAGCTTTGTGCTTTACTTTGTTCCGGCTTTGTACTTTTCTTTGTGCTAAAGAATATTTCAAATTGGAATCACGGTTGAAACGCAAGACGTAACCGTAACTGAATTGAAAGAAATAGTACGAAGTCAAGGATTATTAACAACAGGAAATAGAGCTGAATTGGTTTTACGTATCGAAGAGGCAAATCCTAATGGAAGTTGGGTTAAACAACATTGTGTAACTAATAACCCTTTATTGCACGATGCGCTCACAGAATCTCGACGTTTAAAAGAAGAACGGGACGAGATGAATAAACGAGTAGCAGTCTTAATGTAAAAGTTAGAAATTTTGGAGGCGGGTAATAAAAATATCGATGATGAAAACGTGAGGAACAGTGGAAGTGCGGTGCACTGTCTCCTATTCAACAAAGCGGGTCGTCGATGCAACGAAGTGCAAATCATCGAGAGAGAAGAGGCATCGGTGGCAGTTTAGCAGCATTTCAAGGTGGCACACTGCACAGACAAGAACACAAGTTGAAAATTGTAAACACGGTTGGCGAATTGTTAAGTGTATTTGATGGTAATAGCGATAATTTTGTGGTACACTGCAAGGTAGGGCTTCAGCGTGGTTTCAGTTGAAACCGGACTATATCGAATTACCTAGTGATGCTTTATTAATTGCTTTGAAAAAAATGTTTTATAGACGAACGGCTGAGAAACGAAAATTTCAATGAATATGTGTATGATAAAATAAATTGAATAAAATTCGTTTCGATAAATCTTGTCAATATATAATTCGATCATTTTACAGTGTTATTATGGAGCAAAGCATTTCGATAGAAAAATCAGTGAAAGCCATTTTATCACATATTCACAAAGTTTATGTATAGAAAAATAATTGCCTGAAAATGTTCTCTGTGCTTTATTATTTGATTAAAATCTCGTTTCTATATACTAACACGCGCGGCATATTTGTTTTTCCCCATACCCGTACAAATATTTTACCAAACCATATATATCCACACACCACATCAAACAAATTTTCACGCATAGAAAAAAAGAACAAAAAAACAATATTTAAAAACCGATAACGCGCTAGAATAATATCACGTGAGCACCACAACTACACACACACGCACACATGTGGGCGAAAAATAAACAACCACATCGTTCTCGAATCTCCTCGCGCGTGTGGAAAAAAACTCTTCACCCCGTCGCGCCGTATTTTACTCCCTCCTCCTTCTCTCACTTCCTCTTATATATATACACGTGCGAGTAACAATGAAATTTTCTTGCTACACTTCTCCTCGTCGCGTTCTCGAGAGAATCATCGCACGCGCGTTTCCTTCTTTTTTTTTTATAAATAGCTGTAAAACGCCGCTCACTTTTTGCGACCCTTCGTCGTCTTCTTCCTCTTTCCTATCCCCTAGGGGGGAAGAGTGGAGAGAGAAAGAGATACACTGATGACGACGCGCGATCGATGCTCGGACGTCGTAGTCCGAAATTAACGAGCGCGAGGTGCCGAGAATTTCAGCAAGTTTTGCTCGATTTATCGGCAAAAAGAAGGAAGAGAACGTGAGTAAGAGATATACAAGGATGTGTGAGTATTTTCATTTCGAAGTGCAAAAAAAGCCAAAGGGGGACGAGTATAGTGTTTCGAATGTTTTTTTTTCTGCTGGCGTAAGTGAAGTTTGTGTGTTTAGGATGTCAGATGCGAAGTAGAGAGTGCGGGTGAAAGTATGAAGTTGTTAATGTAAATCTCACGAGCAACG
>JAWWEQ010033702.1:0-21316 GCA_035583055.1 Torymus tubicola
ACGCTATAAATACAATTTTTATATATTAAGATTACAACTATTTAGAAAAGATAGAATGTAGTAGCACCCACTGATATTGGGGTTCGAGATGATGATGTCCACGCTCAGTGGGAGGCAGTATTTTAATTTAAATAAATTGCTGATTAGAATTTTTCTTTGAATATCGTAGAGTCTGCATTGCCAGAGAACGTGGTTTAGGTCCTCTACTGCTTTATGGCATTTACATATGGGCGAGGAGACAATGTTAAGTCGGGCGAGCGACGAAGCAAGATTCTAGTGGTTGGCTCGCATACGAAGAATAGAGACAATGAGCTTGCGATTTCGGTTTTTTTTTCGCAAACCACGGAGTTTTTGTTTCGTGAAAAAATTTTTCGAAATAATCTTTGCCTACAGTATTACTTAAATTTATCAAAATCTCGGTGGTTTGGGAATGACAATTTTTTTTTAAACTTTCATAAAAATCTGTGAACGGTATATCTTTAATATCTATACGTTTTTTGCTGGTTGCTTGCTTGGCTAAATTGTCTGCTGTCTCATTGTCTTCATTTCCAATATGGAAGGGGATCCAACACAGTGTAAGAAGTTTTGACATAGTTGAGTTGACCTGAGGCTCAGTGGGGAAAGCTTAGCTTCTGCGAGAAGAATGTTTTTAGGTGTACTTCGACGAAAACCAAGAGCTGATCTGATTGCTTGAAACTGTATTTGTTCTAGTTTGTCAAGTGGGGAGTTTTCGTTGAGTTCCGACCGTTTACGTACTCAAAAACACGTGAGTCGTATCGGAATATATTAAATATTTACAACCTACGTCCAAAAATAATATATCTGTTTATTTAAGAGTCAGTAAAGATCCTACCAATTATTTAAGGCCCATAAAAGGCTCAAAAATGACCGAAAATAGGGGTTTTCACTTTTTGAGTACGGTCCACCATTCCGAAAAATCTGAAAATATTCTAGTACAAAGAAAACATTAAAATATACAATTTTCCGGTGTAGTTAGTCCTGTATATATAAAATACATTAAGAAAAAATGAATTTTAATTCTTTTATTTTTTTAGGTTAGGTAAGGTAAAAAACAGTTAGGTGAAAAATTTTGTTCATAAGCTATACTGTCATATTTGTTTCACAATTTTTTACCCCAAGGAACCGGAGAAAAAAATAAAGTCCGATAAATGCGGTTTTGGGGCCTTACTGGTTTAAAGAGGGGAGGTAGATCCCCGAAAAAATCGTAGAAAATTCTTTTTTTTAGTATACTTATACGAAATCATTGCCATTTTTTACTTTCATTAACAGTGGCATTTAGCCTATCTTAACCTGGGGTACCCTTTGTCCACAAACAAGTTCTTGAAATGTGTTGTACGTGCCACCTGTCATAGTTTGGTATTATTAATTTAATGAATATTTTTTATGATTATATTTTACTCTATTAAAGAAGCATCACAAAAACAAAATTTTATGGAATGAATTAGATGAAAAGTAGTAAGTAAATTTCTCTCTGCTAGTCATGTCAAAAACAGGGTTTTTCACTATTTTTACAGCTTTAATTGCACATACCTTTTTTTAATGATCTTGTACCATTTTGGGGTTGATGTCATTTAAAAGATAATATTTTAAGTAACCTTTTACCCTTCCTTGAGTAAAATGAATACTGTCGTATTCGCCTTTTTTTAGTTTGAATATTGTATTTCAAAATAATAATACAAAAAGTAAGTATATTAATTAAAAAAAAATTTTTACCAATTCTTCTTGCTATTTATAAACTTTTTCCCATATAATGTACTATAACGGGGTCCGTGGATAAGATACGGAGAAAATAAGCATCTCAGTTTTCCGTATTCTATCGAACCCATTTGGCTCTCGTTCCCGCGAATTCGTGCATCTCGAGCGTTTGTTTACATCGCTCGAGCAACGTATTCGGGAGCTGCGCGCGGCGAGAGCGCGACTATCGCCATTGCAAAGTCGCGCTCAATTCCATTTGAAATCAGATTCTCACGGGCCGTGGCCTTGGCCTGACCTTGAGCAAGACCTGCCCGGGTCAAACGGACCTCAGATTCGGATTCAGCGGGCCAAAATACGTATAGTGAACGTGGTTTGGTCTCCGGCGCAACATACATTTCTTTGTGAGCCTGTGTTATTTATAAAACTGTTACAACTGGCGCCCCTAATGTGTCGGGTAAGGAAAAGGTTAGCGCCCGGTGCGTTCGAAACCGGGTTATTCAAATCGCGTCCGTTTTGAATTTGCCCGCGCGCAAATCATTGCACCCGACTGATCAGCAGGCGGTTGTGGCCATAAGCCGTTACAGCTGATCGTCGCAGTCATTTAAACTCACGAATTCAAGGTGCCGGGCGTAAACAAACAGACACGAAGGCTCACGACGCGCATTCAAACATAAACACAAAACAGCAGATCGCTTGGTTTTGTGTGTGCTTATGTTTATGCTCGGACAGTATTATGTATACTCGACCTGAGCCTTTCAAATTTTTGTACAGCAAGTGCGAGAGCATTGAAATGACGATTGTCGTTGTCTTTGTCGTCATGTGTGGCGAAATTTAAATTCCTTTTTTTCTTTTACGCGAATTTTAAAGCGATTTTTTTGGATTAGATTCGCTGTATCCGTGCGTGCAGTCGGTGTAAAGTGGAAACACTTTAATCCTTTTTTTTGGTAGCGTGATTTTTTTTAATCGTTTTCACAGTTTTTTTTTGAAAATAGCCACAATCTCGCACTCATCGGCTGCATTAAGATACGTCATTCTCGAGCGGCCTGGGACAATTGTGTGTGGTAGTTAAAAATCTAACATTGTATTTTACGTAACAAACGGTCAACTCAAAAGAGAATCTCTTCAGTTAGTAGCGCATACACACACTATTCGTCACCACATTTTTATATATCTATAGTCCCAAGATCGCAGCAGTATATTGGAGTCAAGAGGACCTAAAGCAGAGGTTAGAGCACTGGCACCGAAATCTAGAGTTCGACTGTACGGCTGTAACAGAAGCCAATGTAGCTCTATATTTAATCAGCACTGGATACCGTGCAAAGGATTCAAGACGCATCGCGCAGCGGCTAATGGGTCACTATAACCCAACCTAGCCTGCTTCTCACAAGATGCATGTGAAACCAAAACCGCGCTGTTCACAAACAGACTAAAACAGACGAATAACTGTGTCATCTCTGTGTATGCCTTAGTGCAATTCTTAACGTGAACGGAGATGCCGCCTCCCCTATATTTGGCCTGTTCAATCAGCTTAATAAGAATAAAGCGGTTGATAATAATTTGATGGTATCGATGCAGCGATACGTCATACAAGGCATCCAGTGCGGACTTAAGAGTCCAAGGACAACGTGGGAGAAGAGAGATGATCCAATCTCTCCCCAGTCCAGAGAGTACAAATATACATGGTACACGGAAAGCATAGGTAGCAGACGGACTCAGGGCAACGTTAATGTATTTATGGCGCCCGATGCAACTGCGCCATCCAGGCAACCAGGTGACGACGGGGCGGGCACTGCCGGGGAATATATGTAGTTTGCAGTCCCTGGGTCCAGCCTCGTCAACGTCGTCTCTACTAAGAAAGTATTCCAGCACGAGTGCAGGCCTGCAGTTGTCGCGACGGGGAAGGACGCTTCCCATCAACAGCCTGCACTTAGTCATAGGTAACGCGACCTGCAAACGACTCTGTGAGTAGACCGTTATGTACGATAATAACTGGGCTGGTGCAGCGTATCCAGCCCCAGTATTCCTGTATTTTCGGCTCGCAATAGTGAGCGGCCGGTGTTGCGAAACGAAAATTAATTATACTAATCTGCCCACGCCGAGCGACGGATCCCGACCTCCTGTTTGTGCGCAACGCGACGCGTACCAGGGTACGAGCAGCTGGAAATATAGCGAATTATTATTTATAAAACTGTTACAGCACTATACAAAAAGTTTCAAATTTTATGGTTAAAAAAATCATGAAAATTGCAGATTTATAAAAAAATTCAATATTTTCAAATTTTTAATTGATTCTAACTTTTAACCAACTTAATATTTTGCTCTAAAATTTTATGTTTGTGGTTTGAGGCTAATTTGAAACTAGAAAAAATCATTTTCAATAATTAGGCACGACCGCTACTCGGGAGAGCCTTATAATTTCGCCAGAGCGAAATTTTTTAACTGTATTAGAACTAAAATTTGAGCTATACAAATGATATTTCCTTTATCCAAAATCCATTTTAAGCATTTTCCACAATGTATGTATGTCTGTGCATTCGTATGTTATCAAGTTTCCAGATTATCTCAGCCAATTTTTGATGGATTTAAACAAAATTTTGGGAATACATTCCCTTAATTATATCTAACCGGTGGTCTTAAGATCAGAAAAATCGATTAAAAAGTTTTCAAATGCAAGCACAAAGAAACATCTCAAAAATACGATTTTCAAGCATAATTTCTAGAAAAATTAATTTTAAGCTCATATTTACAGACTTGTCTGCTAAAGCTAATCAAAAGACACCTTTTTTCTGTTGGAAGTTTTTTGCTACAAGCAATATTTACCAACCCCAATACGAAAAAACCACAAAGAAGGTAAACATGGACGATTTTCGGCTATAACTCGACAGGATTAGATTTTACACATAAATGTTAAATATAAAAGTTATAGAAAATAATAAAACAAAACTTTTTTCCATTTAACATTATCACGTAAAATCAATTCCTGACGAGCAGCACCTATAAAAACGTTATTAAACGTCAAAATATACATAAATGGATGATTTTCGGCTATAACTCGGCAGGATTAGATTTTATACATAAATGTTAAATGCAAAAGTTGTAGAAAATAATAAAACAAAACTTTTTCCCATTTAATATTACCATGTAAAATCAATTCCTGACGAGCTACACCTATAAAAACGTTATTAAACGTCTACATATACATAAAATGGACGATTTTCGGCTATAACTCGACCGGATTTGATTTTACACATAAATGTTTCATACAAAAGTTGTAAATAATAATGAAGTAAAACTTTTTTCCATTTAACATTACCATGTAAAATCAATTTTTGACGCCTTACACCTGTAAAAACGCATTTAAACGCCTAAATATACATAAAAAAAATAAAATGAACATTTTTAGTCACGACCGCTTCTCGGGAGAGCATTATATATTCACTAGAGCGGAGATGCTAACATATCATATTATAAATATGTACAGCATAAAAAATATTTTCCCCCAAGAATCAGTTTGTTTAAAGCGCTTCTTACGATGTATTTATGTATGCGTACGTATGTAATCAAAATTATGGAAAACATAAAAATGGGAAAAGAATTAAAATTTCGGAATAATCGATTTTTAAGCATACCGCATAGAAACATAATTTTCAATATAAATCTAATACATGGATTAGCTTTAACAAATTGAAACAAAGCTTTTATATGTGAATCGTTTTTCGCTACGAGTAATATTTCACAATTTAACAGCGAAAAACGGCTAAAAACGTCAAAAATGACCGATTTTCTGCTATAACTTTACAAGATTTAGACCGAAAGATTAAATATAAAAGTTGTAAACAATAAAAATACAAAACTTTTCCTTATTGAAAGTTTTTTTGTACTATCAAGTCCTAACGAGTTGAACTGAAAAAATGGACTTCTAACGGCTAAAAACGTGATAACTAACCTGTTTTTGGCTATAACATGGCACGGGTTGACTTTACGCGAAAACATTAAATATAAAAGTTGTAGAGAATTATAGTACAAAACTTTTTTCTTTCAAACATTTTTTTATACAGTCATTTCCTAATGAGCCAAGCCCAAGAAATGGATTTCATACAGCTAAACGTTAAATTCGGTTATAACTCCACAGAATTTTACTTTAGATAAAAACATTAAATACAAAAGTTGTCGAACATAAATAAAAACTAAACGAGGTCCTATAAAAACTAATTTACATTCGCAAGTATACAATGATCAACTCTCGGCTATAACTTAATTAAACACTTTAGTGATGCATAATACTAGATATATAATACTATATTCTATAAATTTACATCTCTCTCTCTCTTTTTTCCATAATACTGTATTCTACCTGTAAAAGAAAGAAAAAGATTTATTAAACTTGAATTTATTATAGTTCGGAATATGAAAATGAAATAAATACTGGATACGATAACTGTTATAACCATAAATGTTCTGCAAACACACTGTAAAGCTAGCCATAGTTGTAACTCATGCTCCGTTCAGCTGAAAGAATAGTATATGCCTGAAGTAACAAACTAAAAAGTGTTACATTGAAAGTGTACTCACTAGTGAAAGAGACAGCAGCAGTTATAATGAGGCTTAAGCGACCCCAGAGCTATAGTTGCAGGAGCTTAGAGCAAAAGATGACTCACTCCCAGGAAAGCAATAATTATGTCAGCATCCCCCTCATTGCACCACTAAAAAACAAAATACATAAGACAGAGATACTATACAGCCACACCCTGTGACTCAAAAATCTTAAAAAACGTTTTTTGAAAGGGTGAAATGTATTAATAATATAATAATTAAAATTATAAAAATAGAAATTTAAAACAAAATATAATAATTATCAATATATTATGATAATAATTATGATAATAATAGATTTAATTATATAATTTATTATTAATTGATTGACTATTTAAACTAATAATATTAAACTTTTAAATTGGAAATTAAATGCACCTTTAATACTATTTAAATAATTATTTATAAAACTATTCCGTTTCTTTTATATTTCATGCAATAGTTACAGCCTGCTGTGATAGATGTTATAGATGAATTTATTATTTAAAAACTTAATTCTTACTGTTAGAGGGTTCCGGAACCCAGAGCCTTTTGTAGTTAGTATACTATGTACTAAAAACTTTGAAGATGAATTAAACTTATGTATTGAAACCTTTTACTTAAATAAAAATAATGTGACTTCTAACATCAGTAAAATTATGTACTTTCTAATAGTGCTCAACTTGTAAAATACAAGAAAAAACAGTTAAGTTAATTGGAAATTCATTTACTGAAATAAGATTCACATAAACATATTTATGCGAAAAAAAGTAAAATATAAACTTTAATGAAATGACTACAGTATGACTGTAACTATATAATACTGTAACTATATAATAGTTACAGTCTGCTGTGTTCATATCACACAAAGAACTAAAAGTCAAAATTTCCATAACATATTTAGGTACTTATTTCCATACAAATTAAAAATGAATTGATTATTTAAAAACTTAATTTTTACTTTTAGAGGGATCCGGAACCCAGAGCCTTTTGTAGTAAATATACTATTGTGACACGGCAAAGTGTGTGTCATGTGGAAATGATCTCTTACGCGAGAGAATATACCGGCGTTGGCGATCGGAGCCTCGACGTTCGACGTCGCGCACACACGTACGCGCGTCCGTGTCCCTATGCCTCGCCATAGGCAGCGGTATTCTTCTCAAGCCCCTCCTTTTCCCCTACAGCGCCTTGGCCGTAGCTGAACAAGACGAAATAGCTGGAGCTGCAGCGTTCACGACTCAGCTGGTGAGGAGAGCACGATGTCTCCGTCGCCCTACGCCGACCAAGCAGCAGCCGACACCCGAAGAGGCAGAGAGAGAGAGAGAAGAAAGCACAGCCACGGCAGCGCCGACTCGGCCGGCCGATATCAAGCACGAGCCTACAGAGGAGAGGCTCGCGCGCGCCGCAGTAAAGAAGGCAGCCGATGGGCAAAACACGGTGTGCAGGATCACGTGCACAGCCGTAGCCGGCTTCTTGGCCGGCATTCGCTCGCCATCCGGCGTGCCGCGCGTGCAAGTCTCGTATGTGAACGTGTGTGCCAGGACGAGAGAGAGAGAAAAAGAGTGGACGAGCAGTGACAAGCAGCAGCAGCATCATCATCATCTACTGGCCAAGGTTGGTGTACCTCCTGTAGTGATCCCCCGGGTGGTAAAAGTTTCGTGTGTGTGCGCGCGTTATCGTCGGGAGTCGCGGTTAGCATTTTCCTAACTCGCGAGAGTTACAGCCGGTCCTGTAGCTGTAGCATTAGTGGAGTAGTTTCTTTGCTCCCGACTGAAAGCTAGCCGGCGAGAAACCGTTTCGGTGCGATTGACGTACGCACCTGGCGTCCGGGTTATTGTACCCCTTATATCAAGTACTCCATTATTTCAGCACCTTCCATAATTCCCTCCACGAACCGCGCGCTCTGCCCCCGATCCCCGGCAGAGTGTGACACTATGTACTAAAAACTTTGAAGATGAATTATAAACATATGTATTGAAACCTTTCATTTAAATAAAAATAATGTGACTTCTAGAATCAGTAAAATTACGTACTTTATAATAGTGCTTAACTTGTAAAATACAAGAAAAAACAGTAAAGTTAATTAGAAATTCATTTACTGAAATAAGATTCACATAAACATATTTATGCAATAAGAGGTGAAATACAATATTTAGTGAAATGACCTTGACTTTTAAAAACATACTGATTAAAAACTACTAGAAATAGTATTTCAGAATATAAAAAAAACATACTTAATCACGTTACTAAATAATAATACTATTATCAATAAATAATTACAAGAAACATGAGGCAAAGGTTAGACTTATACAAATACGTTCTGTGTACTGAGATCTTCTCCTTTTTCTTCTTTGTCGTTGAAACATAACCTCGAAGAGTATTACTTTCCAGCACGATATAGATGAAGCCTCAGCATAAATCTCGAAGAGGACCTCGTAGACGGTAGCAGAAGATCTTCATAAGCACCAGCTGGTATGATCATCCAGCATACGTACTTCAATCGATGTGCTCTTTAAACGCGCGTACGTTCGCACGCCGGTCGATACGGCGTTAATAACTGTTCCGCGGTCGCGAGACGTACATACATATGCCCGTGAGCGAAAGAGAGAGAGAAAGTGACACAGACAATCACTACACTACACAAGTCACAACAACGATAACTCAGGATGAACCTTGACGAGGACTTCATGGTCGGAAGCAGAAGATTTTCACAGCCAGCTTTTAAAGCGTGTGCGCGCTCGAGCGCCGGTCGATACGGCGTCAATAACCGTTCGTTGGCCAGGGGCGTGAGAGAGGGCGCCTGACAGTCGCAGTCAAAGCCGACGACAACCGCGCCGGCTTTGGTTCTATAGTCTATATACGGCTTAGCTCTATAGCGCCCATACAGTACACCTTTTTAATTTTAAATAGAATCAGTACTTCTATTTAATTTTAACGTTAATTTAAAATAAAAAATGAATGTATGAAAATGATTTTAAAATGAATGTAAGTTTGTACATTTGTATATAATCGAATTTTCAGATTAACTGTCCGGAAATTGGATGAATCTGGTCGTTTTTTTTTAAATTCTATATGATATAAGAATATAAAAAGGTCAATTTTATTTTTGTGCTTTATTTATTTATTTATTTTTGTAAAAATCAAAATTACCGAAAATTATCATTTTTTGCTCTTATACAACAGAATTAGCTTTAACACGAAAATAAAAAACAAACATTTTCATATACAAGTTAAATTCGTAAACGCGATTTTAAATATTTATAATTATTTATCAAATAGTCGATTTTTCGCTCTTACTTATCAGGATTTGATTTTACATAAAATTGATATAGGTATAAAATATGTGGGCGTAATTAAAATAAAACTTTTTACTATTTAATAAGCTGATGTAAAATTGATTTCTTGCAACCAAAACTTATAAAAAGGATTGGAAACGTCTAAAATCCACAGAAATATTAATTTTTTTACACAAAGAATTAAAAAAATGAATTAATCTTTTAAATTAACATTTCTACATAAACCTAAATCATATTAAGTATTAATAAAGTAATGTGTTCGTGCCTATAATGTCAAAACGAAGTTTTTATATGCGACGAGCGAAGCGAGGAGCGCGGGGGTTGACGTGTCGAACGTAGCGAGACAAGCAGGGGGGCACAGCCCCCTTAGTTTTAAAATTTTGACTTGTCACAGTTGACATGAAGTTACCCATACTTTACAGTAACCGGAAGGTAAATGACGTGCGCAGAAACTTCATTAATTTTATACCCTGGTGAAACTGCAGGAAAGAATTCGTGAATGGTATATACTTTTTCACTATTTATGCATGCTCCTGTCGTGATATTACACTCGACTCTTAAAGCGTTTACTTTGAAAATTCTAACAGGTAAGTCAGAATTCTGAAGAACGTTTGATTCAAGAAGATGTTTAATAAAGCTTAGTAGAGAGTCAAGGGAATATTGGAGATGAGATTGCCCATATCTCGAGAAAAAGGTTTATCTTTTTAGGTACCAGAAATCGACTCTCCAATGCCTGCGAAAATCAGTTTCCCGGAGCGTGTGTGTCAATAGGTTGCTGAACATTCATGACGAAACCACAGAATTTGTATGAAAATATTTAATATCTATAGTTTCCCCGTCATCCTTCACTATTGTGTACTCAGCAGCCAAGACTGTATTAACATTAAGAGCTGTATTTTACTCAAGTGCTTCAGTTACTTTTGCAATAAACTGTTTTTAGCATCGTTCATGAAAGCTAATAGATCAAGGTGACATGGGTTAGTAATAATACCTGTCTTGATTCTATTTTCAAAGGCTGACTGAACGTCGTTCTAAACGACTGCTGGATTATTCTCATCTGTTTGCAGTCCTGCACCTCCGTGAAGTTCACTAGGGGTTCGACATTCGCTCAACAAATTGAGAAGGGTGTTTATAAGAGCAACACCATACCGATCTGGCTCGGATCATCTGAATCTAACGAAGAGACACAGGTTAGTTCTAGTCCGATACTTTGACCGGATTTTCCCACTATCAACCTGTTCTCTACGGGGTCGTGCATCGAGTCAAATTGGAACCGACATAGCAGTCGACCTCCAAGTGTGGTATAATCGATACTAGCATATCTCGTTTTACCTCGCCCAACTCGAATGGGAGGTCTACGTGTCCCGTTATGCGGAGGAAGTGATTGCCAGCACCTCTGGCTCCTGGACCAGAGGCTGGCCGGAACGTACGTCCGCATTCTGTAGCTAACTGTAGCCCGAGCAATCTCATCACAGTTCTTGATGCTCCGGTATCATACAACGCTCGAATGCGAACTCGTCGGGTTGTACGGGGATGTCATTGGAGATGGGTTCGAGCTCCTTCACGGAGGTGTTCCTTTGCTCGACTTTCACATCGTCAGATCATTGCTCGGCTTTGACTTGGCTAGTGGTCACTACCAAGTCAGTTGGTAGTCCTTCTTCCTTTTTAGACACTTTCAAGGCCTCTTATCCTCGGATTTAGGCCCTTCTAATCGCGCCGGCTCTCGTTTCCCGAGCAACTCGGACAGAACGAGCGCCGATAACCTGTCCTGCCGCACTCATAGCATCTAATTGATTCGGCAGATTAACTAGGCCTACAATTGAGGTCACCGCTGGACTCTCCCCTCGCATTGTCGCCGGTAGGTGCTCAATTTTCTGTTCTATTATCCTGTCGAGGCCTTTCCGGTGCAGGTTTCCGTCTCTCCTGACGGCAGTCTGCTCTGTGATTACGGATCTCGCTCAAGCCGGCTTCCAATCTTACGATGGCCGCTAGGGTAGTCGGATCAGTGGGGCCCACCTTATATGCCACCTCAGGCAACATCGTGAGCTCCGGAGGTGGTGGTGGCTAAAATAATCTTTCCGCCTCTAGAATTAATTCGGCTTCCCGGGTCATCTCTTGCAACTCGTCAATGTCGCGGAAATCGGCTCTTCTCACTAATTTCTGTAATTCTGGCCTTAAATTTCCATGCGACATGTCGAGTTGCAATTCCTGACTAGGTATCGACTCAATTTTCCTGATAATAACTAGGAGACAGATGATGAAGTCTCTCGATAATTTATCTTCACCCTGTGTCCTGGCAGTAGCCTCAGCTATTATAGCTTCTGCAGATAAAATCGCCCAGTTCTATACCATCTACGGGCAGTAGTCTTAACATCCAACCATGTGTTCCAACGATGCTTTCCACTTAGAACCACATGGCTGCTACGCCCTTCAGGAGTTCTGGCAAGACTTGGAACACTTCTGCTTCAGTTAAGCTCATCGATCGTCTGCAAGCTTCTACTCGTTCTAGGAAGGCTTCGATGCTCTGGCCCCTCTCGCCAGAGAAGGACACGTTCCACTTCTTCACTATCTGACCGACGTCGATAATAGGGACGTTTCGTCTTCTAATTGACGAATCATCGACTCCATTGGTATAGAGGTTCTCGGAAGTTTCATCTCTCGAGAAACCTCCCCCCTCCCCCAGGCTCTGATATGGTTGCTCAACTGTGGCTGAGCCATGTCCGTAAGATGTACTTGGGGTGTCAATGCCCCTTCTCGGCTCGAGTTTGTCTGATATTGACAAGTGTATGTGTCTTGCAGATGCACGTTCTCCCTTCTCGGCCGATCATCTGCCATCCTGGTGCTAGATATAGCGCATTGCGTCGATCCTTTTGTTCGCAAGGATCTATTTTCTTGAATCATTGTGCCACAGAATTCCAAAAAGCACCAGAAATTTGGTTCCTGCCGACGATGTCATTTGCATCATCGGCTCAATGAACTGTGGAAGTGTCGTGTCTTCCGCCAGCGAACTCTGGTTTGGTTCGATGCCAGAGTTCTGCTGGTTTTGCTGAATTTCAGTCCTTTTTTCAGCTGGTGGTAAGTGACGCATCGTCACCTCCTTTATCGCTACCCTCGTTGCCTCGAGATTGGCTCTTGTTGTCTCATCTTCTGCCAGCATAGACAACAGATGAGGCTCTCCTTCTGCAGATTCACCTGTAATGTTAGCCCATGCTGGCGGCAAGCTCATCTTGCTTTTCTCTTCTATGAAAGTGTTCCGCAGGTTCTCTTTGATTTTGATCAGCAGAGTGGCTTCGTCTTGTCCTTCGTATTTTACGAAATCTTCTGGGTAATATTCCCCTAACAACCATTGTGCTAACCGGTTCATTTTAATAAATTTCGAACCGGTAGTCTGCATTTCCTATTTCTGCAGGTGTTTGTCTATCTCTCTTGCCTGTAACATTGGCACCAGTTGCCTATGGCCTCTTCAATATTGTACACTATTTTTCGTTTTTGCGTGTTCGACGTTGTCAAAAACACTCGTTTTGATTTTTCAAAGCGTGTTCCTGTGTGCGATTTCTAAAAAAATTTGGGATCGTTCCCTAAGGCGAACCTTCTATTTATCAATAAATAAATAAAATATAAATAAATAATTTATAATATTTTCTTTAGACCTGTCCTACACGCTCTGAATTTAACCACGATTCGCAGCAGGTTAATCCCAGTTGCTTGAACCTAAATGCACTGGCTGGTTTCTTTTGTAAATTGGCCAGTAATTCGCATTTCGATCCCTTTTTAGTGCCAATTACAGGTTTTTCTTTGCCTTTTGGCAATTTAATTTTTATAACAATAAAAAAAAATTAAAAGTCAATAAACAATATTTCCCGTCAGCCAGTTCACCGCAGGTTCAATTCTCGCACTCAGTTCGATTCTTAACGTTTGGCTTGAATCTACTGAGGCTGTTGTTTCTACTAGCCTTTATTAGGCCAGCAACTGGTATTGATTGAATGCTCGTTACAAATTTGTCGAGAGTTCAATCTCCCGCTGCGTCTCTTCACAACTTTTTGATTTTTAATTAATAAAAAAAATCGAAAATCCCGCTCGCAAAGTCTCTCACCTATGCGCAACGTCCCTAGCTACTTATCTTAATACCAACAGCAATTTTTCGATTTTTCTTCTGAAAATATTCGGATTTTTACCCCGAGAGGGTTTGCTATTGGTCGCCTCTAGCTGTCTTTTCTAATTATAACCTATATACATCTGAAAATCCGACAACAAAAACATTTTGGGGATTCGAACTTCATCTTAAAAGCAAAATTTCGCACTATTCCTCAGCACACACACGTTAAGGGTGCCAGTTGTCACGAGGCGATTTTTAGCCACCAAGCGCGTCCACTTATGTGACTTAGTGCTTTAAACCTTGGTCTTTCAGTTTCCTTTTCCTTGACCGCAATGACCAGATTAAGTTGCAGACGCTCCTACGTCGTACAATTGCACACTTAATCTGTTTATTTTCCGTATAACATGCGAGCATGAAACTCGCGCTTTATTTCTCACCAGTGACGTGAACTCACCTACAGCACTACACGATGCACTCTTCTTATATGCAACGACCGCGGAGGCGGCGGGGAACGGGGAATTTTAGTGGTGCGAAATGATAAAGCGTCAGATTAAATATAAAAAATAAGAGGTTAGGATTTATTACTTTTAAGTAAAAGTATAGGTTATAATATGAATAGATGTTCTATCGCGAAAAGCCTAGCGGAAACGGTGCGCCCGCACGGAAAGATACTAAGTCAGCTATCTCGGTACAGCTGACTAGTATGCCGAAACTAGATCACGAGCGCGAGGTAATATACACCGCCCGCTCGCTGAATTGTGTTTCACGCATACACTTACGCACGAACAGTGAGAGCACAGGCGCACACGGTCTGCGACACACACACGTAACTGAGCGTGAGAGAGGGAGCAGACTATACTGTAGCGTCGTCTGCGCATTTGCCACGCGCACTTGCCGGTTATGAATTGCTGCACGCTTACCTTGTCGTCTCTTCTCGGCGAATACAAGTAAAACTTTTTAACTCAAAACTGTGATATTTTGACTTTACAGCCCTACTTCTGTCTTTGCAATAATATAGCGCCAAATTTATTTGAGTTTGCATCGTTTCAAGTTACGTTGAGTAGGTAGCGAGAATCTGCTGTGCATTTAGTTGTTCTTTCAAAACGATGGAAGCATTAAATTCATGATTAACATAACTGGAATTATCTCTGCTTATTGAGTTGTAAAGAAGTTTAGCAATAATCGAGAAATTTGGCACGATTCGCCTGAAATAATTGGCCAGAACGAGAAATCGATGCGTGTATACTTCCGTTTTTGGAACTGGATTATTTTAAATCGCCACAACATGCTCTCGACTAGAGCATTTATCTAAATTGCAAGTTGTATTGTTTTGCTAAGACGAAAATTAAGTTTAATATTTTTCAATGATCTTCTATTATCTCTGTGACTACGAATGTATCATCATCATAGTATACTATATTAATTTCCTAAAAATGATGTGTATCTATCGCTGAAAAACGCAGCTCGCATTCGTAAAGCAAATGGTCATCTAAGATACTCAAATTGACCAAGTAGATGTCATGAAAAGCGTGTATTAATCGATGATGACGAAATTTTTACGTAAAGAAAACCATTTATTAAATTTAGTTTCAAACAATATTTTTCATCTTTTCATTTATTGAGGAGGTCGTTGATTTACGACGCTGGAAAATTCTCTTTCACTTTATTTTATTTATTTCTCAATAGTCGACGCACAATCGTAATTTTTCCTATTTCTTGCGGACCAATACTATAGGACTCGCAGAGGGAGGATTAGTGGCAACGTTTACCTCATCTTCTTAGTACAGAAGTTAACAAAATAAATGGCTGGAAGTTTGAAAAACAGGAGTGAGATCAGCGACCGGCAAGAACAGTCGAAACTGAGGGCATGACGAAGTAGAAGACCTCGCCTAAAGGGTTTCTTGAAATCCGAAGAGGCTGGGAAACCACTGTTAAGGTTAACAAAAAAAATTTCGTCCCGAAAGCTGGGTCACAAACGCCCGTCGTTCAACCGCATCATGTTCCTAATCATACAAAAGAGAATAATTTTCACGATTTCTCGCCGAGAGAAGTGAAGGATCATTTTACTGAAACATCTGTGTCTCTTCTAAAAAATATAGGTTATGCCATGTATATTATTTCATCGTAAACTGAAGAGAGTTTCTCTTTTAAACCAGTTACTTGTGACTTAGTCTTGGTAATTTTCCACTTCCCCATTCAAGTAAGGGAGACGGATGAACTTTGATTTAGAAAACTCATCCTGTTGTGCCAAGTGTCTGGTTAAAATTTGCATCTTATCTTATCTTTTCTACAGGAAATTTTGTCAAACATCTAAAGGCAGATGCTAGATACTCAGCTTGAGAAGAATGTAGCATCATCTTGAGTGTTTGTATTTCGTTTTATAGCGCTACTTCTCTCTTGAGACCTTAAGCTACTTCAAAAAATTGCTCATGACTGAATCTGGTATCTTACCAAAAACACCAGTATTGTAACAACATTAACTCACTTGATCCAATTTATATCGGATTCTTTAAGAACTACAGTGCACAGACACCACTTCTCGAACTGATTTTTGTTTTACACAAGGACAAGGACATCAATAATAGAAAACTCATGCTACTGTTATTTTTTTATCTTTAGCAAAACTTCTGACACCATTTCGTCCACAAAACTTTTGCGTACGCTTCTTTAGCTAGAGTTCTCTCGGTCTACCTTTTTATATATCTTACCCTATTCACAAGACTTCACTCAAATGATCATCTCACATAAAAATGATGATTCAGATTAGCTAGAAACTAATCTCAAAATCCCACAGGGTTCCGTCTTGAGTCTCCTCCAAAAAATTATTTTTTCTTAAATCAGTTTTTTTACACATTTTGCACGCTCACGTTTATTTAAATTCTGTTATAATGCCACATCGAGATAATTATCTAAAATAAAAACGCTAATTCTGACTATCTAGAAACTAATCTGGTGGTCCCACAGGGTTCTCTCAGACTCCTGTTTTTTTCTCTCCGCGTTAATGATATTTTAAAAGTATTTGACGGTAATATGCCAAACATATTTTCTATACAGCTGATCTACAAATATCTGTACATACTACCCAAGGAAAGATTCAATGCTGTCGAAATCAAAACCGTATTTCGTTCGAGGAAATGATTTAATTTAATAAAGTCATTGGTCTTTCCTGGCATTACCTTACAGACTAAATACCTCATTTTATTCAGTGACAAAGTTGTGAATGCCAGTATCACACTGGGTATTAAACTACCATGGACATCGCACATTGACAAAGTTACAAAGAAAGTTACAAAAATTCCACCAATAGGATACGTCTGACTAATATCAACTCCCGTACTGACAGCCCGTGTTTCCCACGAGAGAGCGGTATAATGAGAGGCGGCGCAGGGGGGTGGAGTGAGTTCCACAGACGGACACCCTTGGCCAGAAATGCCCTCTCGTCCGTGTTGTAGTTCAGGGCGGGAAGATTAAGCTCCGGCTGCACCCTCCTGTTGGTCGGTCTAGCCTCGCGTTCCGTGAAACAGGCAGCCAGATAACTGGGCTCACGCATCTGAAGAATTTTATATAAATAGGGCTGCGAAATAGAATCTACGTGAGTCCGAACGAAGCCAGACTAGGCGTCGCAAGTAGAGGATGATGTACTCATCCCTCCTGGCCCCAGTAATATATCTCACACATGCATTGCTTAATCACTGCACTCTCTCGTGCAGTTCATTCGATGTATCTAAATATACCACCGTGCAGTAGTCGAGATGAGATTGTACCAAAGCCTCAGCTAGCCGTCTGCGAATGGTCTCGGTGGCACATGCCCTAATAAACTGCAAACTATATAGGGCTTTGTTTGCTTTCTTTATTACTTGATTTAAGTGCGGTTTTTACGTTAATTTACTGTCAAGTATAACACCGAGACTCGCAACTTCGCTACTAAACGGTATGAGTTCTCCGGATCGCATGACAATGCTCAGCAAATCCAGTAGATTTACGTAATTCACACCTTTTCTTAAACCAAATACTATTGCTTTTGTCTTGCCAGCATTGACATACAATTGAGAGTTCCCCGTCCATTCAGCCACTACCTGCGCTGCTTTCGACGGCCGAGTAACACTTTCCAAAATCTCGTCTTTAGTCGTATGAAAGTATATTTGTAAATCACTTGCATAAAAAATGTGGTTGGTAGTGGTCTTATCAAGTAAGTCTTGTAGATTGTTAGTGTAAAGATAGAAGAGTAAGGGACCTAGGACAGAACTCTGTGGATCACCCAGATTCGTTTCTGGTCACTTGGAGTATCAATTTTTATTGGAAATGATCATCTGGGTACGTCCTTGTAAATATGATTTGATCTGCAGAAGTGCTCATCTGGATATAGTGTTGAAGGCTTTGCTAAAGTCAAAAAGTAATAGTAACATCAGTTTTCTCTTGTCTATGTCTAATCGAATATCATTAGTAGGAGGAGGTCTGACAAATTATTTTTATTTCGAATCGCCGAAATTTTGTCATGGGCGATTTTCTCGAGCACCTCGAAGAGGAAGCAGAGCAGCGCTATAGGATGAAAGTCTGAGACCGTTGCCGGCGTTGCATTCTTTTTAAGTGCTATGACCTGCGCCTGCTTCTAGGATCTCGGGAAAATTCCCTGCGCAAAAGTGGAGTTAAAAATTCCGACTAGAAACCCGAATGGGTAGAGCTTTCTCGATCAACATTTGGGGAACACCGTGCAACACCTTTGTCTGCGAGGAGAAATGGGAGACTGCCGATACCACATCACTTAGAGTCACTGGCTTGAAGCAAAAACCCTCTTCTCCTGCAAACAAAATAGCACTCGTCGCTTCTTCAATGTTTTCAGTCGGGGACGCGAAGATTCCAGCGCAGTGAGAGTTCAACTTCTCTGGTGCAAAGTTTTGCAGGTCCTCCGTTTCCCGCTTCCGTAAGCGGCCGGTATTACGCATTTCCTTCGTAATTACGCTCTTAAGTATTGCGTAACTCAACCTCATTACTGAGCCGAAGGAACTCGTCAAACCCCGCCCCACGCTTCGTACATTTGTAGCGTTTATGGGCTGCGGTGCGTCTGCTAATCAGTTGCCTCAGCTCTGGACCAATCCAAGGAGCACTTTTCCCACAAGATGTAATAGTTTTTAAAAATGTTAGTTTATCTATAGTTGTATTTAAATTAGAAATTAAGGAAATTAATGCGCCTTGCAAATCGGATTTAATAGAATCCATGCTTAACCAATCACAGCGCGCCTACAATTTGTTAAGAGATATAAGAAAAATGCTTTGTAGTCTCTGTAAGAGAAGGTGCCTGGCTTACAGGCGCTGGTACAAAGTGGTTGATGGCGGCATCAGTAATAGCATTTCTGCCGAAACTGAGTAAGCATTGATTTGCATGTTAAAGCACCTCGTCATTCTCAGCAGTCAGGATCACGTCAATCCATGTGTGACAAGTCGGTGTGTGATGGGTTGGGCCATGCGGTACAATTTAAAGAGATAACTCCCTGGCTAAATTACAAATGGGTTTTACGTCCGCATCGAACGCCAACGACGAATCGTCATTCAGATCCCCCACGATAAATTTATGACTGTGCTCACTACTCAGGTTTCGCAAGACATCGGAAAGGTTGGTGTTTGTTTGCATAGCAATATTTGGGGGTTTATAAATGACAACAATCAAAATGGAATTAGAGGTGCTCTGCTGTACACGACAGAATAAATACTCAGGGACTGGGGGGCCTTTCCAGTCCCTCCGTCGTTGAAGGTGCTAGCTTCGTATTGGTGAAGGCGTTTCGTACGTACAAGGCAAGGCGACTAGCCACCAATTCCAGATGATTCATGATGGCCCAGTCATGATAAAATCTAATAGAGGCCTAATAGATTTGATATTTAGAAAGCCCGCCTTGAGGAGAACCCTAAACCCCCTGCTTTTAGAAGCGGCCGAGCCCAGTTACGATGACTGCTGTGGCGCAACAGCCAGTTCAGCTCTTTGCTTCGCATCGTCACTCAAGACTTTGGTGTCTTTGATAGGCTGTTGTTGTTTACAGACTAACTCACCGTTTGGATGACTTCTACGTCAGTAGTAGTAGTAAAATCATGTGCACGCTCGCCGCTCCTCCGTCTTTTGAAAGTCTGGAATTTTTCGTGGGACAACATCTCATTCATACAAATTTTATGATTTGGCACGCAGGCAGCCGACATGAGGCCAAACAGTTCAGGATCAATATTGCTCGTGGTAAGGTAATTGTTGACGAGCGAACGTTTGATCCTTATCACATCTCTCATTAGATCCGGATTGCTGAGCCTGACTATACAGGAGGGCGATGCACCTGTCGTGATGCCGAGATCCCTTCGCCTTCCTATCAACCCTTTCAAGCGTGTCCCAACAATATTTGATTTTTCTAAAGTAGGAAATATGTTTCTAAGTACTGTAAAGACAATTTGATTCGATACATCCTCAGATACCTGACATTCTTTTTTGATAACTTCAGTAATAATTACTTCACAGGACTCAGAACCATCAGATCCGGAGCTTTCCGAGTCACGACCGAGAGGACGGGCAAAACTGGGCACACACTGGGTCGTTGGCTGCATGGATGGGGCTACCAGTTTTACAAATTCCTGAATTGATTACCACTGTTTTTACTATAGACGCAGTATCCCTGCTAGCAGACTGGAGATCATGAAAGCTGCTAACTGTATTGTCCAATTTATTATTCAATATAGAATAGTTTTCGAGAAGCAGCTGACTTTTCTGAAGCAAAGCTTTAAACAAACTATTTTCTTTGCTCATTCGCTCTTCGAGAACAGAGACTGACCCCGGCAGTTCTACATTGGTGTTAAAATCAACATCGCTTAGAGCGATGGTGTTACTACGCGACCCAAAGCTTCGGTTCCCAAGGGTCTAAGCTCGTCCAACAGCTTCTCAAGAATGTCAAACCTTCAAAATAAAAGTTCCAGTGTACTTACAGGGATAAATACATTTGTAACGCCATCTAGATTTGCGTCCCTAGTAGGACGCTGCGTTTCGGCAACCAACCAATGGGATAAATTAAAAAAATGTGGACAAAATCAAATATCTCATGATTGGAAGGAGATAGAAATATGAAACCAACAACTTATAATCTTGGAGTAATGCTGAATACAGTAAAAATTGTCCGATTTGCGATATAAATATTTTTGACCTTGAATTTCAAGATCAGAGTTACAATTTTCTAAGTTTACAGCATTCATTTTAAGAATACTCCTAGATGCAAATTTTTTTGTTTGTATTTTCTATTTTTTTCTGAAAGTACACGGAAAGATGAAGAAAATGAGACTTGGCGTGTTGAAAATATTAAAAATTCGCAGAGTTAGAATTTTTGGAAAGTAGGATCGTTTTGTTAAACTTGAAGAAAATCGATACGAGTTTGCTGGAGAATTTCAAGGCTAATTGTTGCTACAATCTTATGTATATGGGCAGTTCGCTGGTGAATCGAGAGGTCAAATTTTTTTCTCCTATAAAATCACCTAAATTGCGTCGTAACCATTCCATATGTTACCCTGAATTTTTTCAGATTTTTTTCACTTATAGATTTTTAGTAGCAGAGGGTCAAAGTTGGTGATTTTAGCATTTTCTGCATTTTTGACCGATTTTGATTAATTTATAACT
>JAWWEQ010033713.1:0-21310 GCA_035583055.1 Torymus tubicola
TTATAACACGTCGCTAATACCCTAACGGGGGATGCGACGCTAAATAACCAATTAAAAAAAAAAAAAAAAAAAAAAAATCTCGATAGAACCTTATATGCATCTTCTACATCCAACTAAATTGTACATCTCTCTCGTTCCTACAATATTATCGACGATTTCACTTCACCATCACTCCAACTTGATTATTATCTTTTTGTCACCCGTTCATTATCACGCCTCTATCTTAATTTTCCCAGACAATGATAATAAAAGTTCTGCTACGGTTATAACACGTGTATACCAACGACATGTAATACCTGCCCGTTCACGCGCAGAGACAAGAGAGTTTTCGTGAAAGTGCCACGTCATTATCCTACAGGTACGGGGTGCACGCGCGCGCACGATATCGTAGCCTGGAAGAAAAAAAATGTGACAGGGGACACGTGGACGCTTTGTTTCTCAACATGCGACAGCGACGCTGTCTGCGGGGAATGAAAAAGGGCGTATGGTAATTGTTTGCTCTTTGTACGTAAACGAATTGCTACTGGTTTGCCACCCGCACTTGTGGGAAAGTACTATCTGTATAAAATGATTGGCTTCGCTTCGAAGTTGAATTATGATTGGGGAATTTGCAGTGAATCGTAGAATATTGATTTAAATAAGAATAATAGTGGTGATAAGGTAGTTGATAATCTTTTATTGGATTCTAGAGGAGTTTCTGGTCTTTGATCAATCAATTTTCTGATTAATTATAACTACGAAACTTAAATTCTTTATAAACAATGCCGATTATTTTCGGTAAATTGATCGTCCACCGCGATTAAATTATCATAAAGATCTATTTTCATGCCACAAGCTTGAAACAACGTCATAACTAAAAAGACAATCGCGATCTTAACTCCATTATCCATGACAATGTCGAGAGCCATCAGATTATCGTCGGCCGCGTGTCTAGATGGACGTTTACCGAGCAGCAGTAGCGGCAGTGATGGCAACACTCGAGTCACTCTGACGTTGTCGCGTGCTCGCGTACAGGGCGACGTAAACGTGGCGAAGGGTTTCCCTGACGTTGACGTCGCGACGCATGATACGGGAGAGAGCGAAGGGGGGGGGGGGAGCCGGAGCATGAGGCACGTATCAGCGCGTTGTAAGCTCTGGCTTAAGTGGAGCGTAAGGCCGGCGGCAAATTAATGAAGTTCGCCTAATAGTTTGGCTAAGTCGGCTAGACGTGCGAAGTATAGAATTTTGTACTGAAAATTAGTTGTAGTATTTTAAAACTTGAGACTAGAATATGAATTGGAATAAAGTATCGATTTACCTTTAAAAACGTGTATATAACTTTGTACTACCTTAAAGTAGATTAATTGTTCTGACAATTTTGGGAAATTAAGTAGTAGCTACTTATGTTTTTGATTGATTGTGTTCTTATGTCAAACAAAATATCTGGCAGACTGAAAGTCATAAAAAATTATCAATTTAACCATGCAAACAAGCGATTGTGAGTGAGGTATAGCAGCTGGTATAATAATTAATGTATTTATATAATATGTATTCAGCTTATTAACCTTTTCAGGGGCACCGGCATCTGTACAGTGCGTTACTTCGTTTTTCGCAGTTTTTTCTTATAATTTGCTTATAATAACTAATTTTAATGATATGTTGTTGTTATATATACAATACAAGTGCAAAAAAATGGATGTTAAAATGCACTTTTGAAACGATCAATCGAAGTATCTTATAATTAAATTTTGATATTTTTTAAATGATCTACGATTTGCCCTAGTACTTATATATTAATACTAATATATTCACACACACACATAGTCACATGTTAGTAAATGAGCTACTTCCCAGAATTTCTCCTATTGTACATTTATATATTCACATCGCAATGTTTCACCCCCATAGTGAAAATCACATCTACAAAAAACGTGATTTAATTTCCGTGAATCAAGTAATATTAAATTTTCTCAAATGCTTAATTAATGTCATAACACATACTTCAGATTTTTACACGACACGTCCGTAGGTTAATTGAAAAGCGCGATATCTCGCTATTAAGAGCACACATTACTCATTAAATGCGCGCGGAGGATAATAGCTTTAGCTCTATCACTCTCTCCCTCTTTCTCTCTCTCTCTCTTTCTCTCCTCGTTCTCATTAAATTCATTGTCGAGCGAGAGGAAAGAGCATGAGGCACGCGCCTCGTTGTAGGAATCCAAATCATTCCCAGAGGCGAGTAGCCGCCGCCGACGACGACGACGACTTAATCAACTCGTCAACCGGCTGCCTGACAGAGAGACGCTGCGGAATGCGCGCCGCGCGACGGCTGACCCTCCGAGCACGCACGCGACGCAATCGAGATTTTCGCTTTATTTCGAATCTGGACGAGTCATTCGGTCCGATTTAGGAGAGCTTTAAATTTAATTCCGGATTTTCTTTTTCCATACGTTCCTTTATGGATGAACAGGAATGGGTTACACAAATCGTACTATGATACGCCGAATGTTTTTTTATTGAATATTAATTAGCCTTTTGTGAGAGTATAGGTTTTGACATTTTATGGTTTTTGTAATGTTAAGTGATTTTTTTTATTGAATATTTATTTTGTTTTGAGTAATTATAGGTTGGGTTTCAAAGTTTTTAACCGCATATAAGTGTCCCAAAAGAAATAGAGCATATAAGTGTCAGATATTTCAATACCCAAAATGATAAAATTAGAAATAGTTAAAAGTTAAAAGTATAGCATCTATTTCTATAAGTCTTGAATTATTTCTCTAAAATTCTTTTGAAATCCATAATTAAGCAATTTCGACATCATGAAAACAGTCATAACATGCAGTACTAACAGACCTCATCAAGACCAGCGAAATGGTCACTAAATTATACACCAAAAATGCCAAGTAATCAAAACAAAAGACGTCCCAAAAATCATCCGACACAAAAAGGCCGAGGCACAGCTACGAAGCCCTAAAGAAAAACTACCATTAATTGGCGAGGTTAATTAAAATAACAGTGGCCCGGCACTCTCTCACTCTCGTGAAAGCGATGGAATTGAATAGCGGAGGTGCCACTAATGAAAGCCGCCCGAAGGCTCTCTCCCTTTCTCCCTCATCCATTTTTTTTCTCCCTATCGATGTCTACCCTGATAGCGCGAGCGCCCGATGCATCCGTCATAATACGTCTACTCGGCGAATCGACACGCCCCTGCGCCAAGACGCGCGCGCGCACGGAGAAGAGTATACATTTGCGAGCTTTGTGTTATATAAGAGATACGGGGGGCGAGGAGAAGAGATGGAGGGATATGGTTTTATGCGCCAGTGCGTATACGCACGCGACACACTCGATATTGTCGGGCTGTAAGCGAGCGCTTTTCGAGGGCGATTGTCGTCGCGTGCGTGAGCTTTACGGGATTGGGTTTTATGGTTTTGTGGGAGGAGTGGGATTAGAATTAGTTGTATATTAATTAGCTTTTTATTGCTTTTTTATTGTACTCGTTCGTGTTTAGGGATAATGTTACGCAAAAGCAGACAAAATGGGCGTTTATAGGCGAGCTTAGTCCAGTTGTTACTTTAGTATTATAATAATGAATGGATTTATTTATGAGGGAAAACTGGCAAAATGAGGGTGAACTGTTTATACGTAAAAATATCGTCTGTGAAATTCTCGGTTGGGGTAAACATATCTTACATAAGTAATTATAAATAGGATGCATTTTGGATAATACGCGATTACTACATCAAAATGTAAATTTTTATTTTACGTTACAAAAAATAATAAATACTTATTCTGTGAAATCTTAAAATGCCGAAATCTATGTGATTACGAAGCCATATTGATAATATCTAATTTTATATTTTAATTTCTATTATCAATAATAACCTCGCAATAACATTGATGCTCAGTGAATTGAAGTCTTGCTTATGTTTAAATTAGTGACAAATTACTAAAAATCATCTTAAAACGCCAGTGTCCTGTTTGAATATCAGGATAAAATTATATATGGTTGACTTCAATTAACGAATTCAATTAATTTGATTTAGATTTGTACAGCATCGCATTATGTATAGACTCTTTCATGTTAAGTGTGCAGATCGAAAATTGGTTCGAGATTATAAAACAAAAAAATAGAAAAAAATTTGAGCATGAAATATTCAAATATTACAAAGTTATAGCTTGACGTGAAATAGCCCATATATTTTGTTTCGCACATGTCTATATATCGATAAAAATTCCTTAATAACCGGAATATTATATGCTTCTTATGTAATGCAGAACTTTTATCGCCTGTTATTCTTTACATTCACTTTACCTCAAGGCCAATTTTTATAGATAATTGTATCTTTAAGTATTTATATGATGTAGTTTTCATCTTCTATTCATTTGTACATAGTATTTCCACAACTACTGCATCGACTGTATCAATCTCAGACTTTAGACAGCCGGTACTAAGTGTTTATTTTTCTTAGATTATAACATTATACATTTTTTATATTATTGTAAAATAATTCAAAAAATTGTTACTGATCATATCACTCCATATCATAATTAAACATACCAAAATCATAATTTCCTAAAAGAAAATATTTGATAAAGTTTCGCAACACACTTTCTTATTGAAGAATTCATAAAAGTATAAATTTCTTAGACGTTTTATATTAAATACAAAGTATTCAATGACTTATCATAGTTTACACTTCCACTGACAAAAAATTTAGGCCTCCGATACCTCCGAGTAGTATCGGTATACATCGCAATAACAACTTTCTTAGTTGTACAATGTTCAATTTCTAATGCATTAAAACATTTCTTATCAGTTGTATTGCTTAATAGTGACAAAGTATTAATCCCTATTAATAAATTATTGAACGAAACAAGTAGCATTTTTAGACAGTACTTACAATATAACCTAATTTGCTTTTAAATTTAATCAAATCACTATCAGATTCATGCTTCAATAACTGCCCTCCTTGTCCTTATCAAGTGGGGAATGCCTAACACGTATTTCGTCAAATATACAGCTTCCATACGTTATTACAAAATAAATCACTGCTGCCTCAGTTCATCTGCGGTTTTTGTGAAAGTAAGATCACACTTTGTACAGTAGCAGTAGAGAAACAAAATGAAGAGTTTAGTTATTTGGTTACTTTTTCTTTGTGCTCGATGGGTATCAGCATTCGAAATTGATTTTTTTGCCAATGGAACCAAAGCGTAAGTATTTATTTGAATTCAAATACAATTTTTCAATAAAATGAATGATATTCCAAAATTAAAATATTGGAAATATTTTGATGTTATAATTAGAAGAAACGGTGATGTAAAATCGTATATAAGGGCAAATGCAGATTCTTTTACTCCCTCATTAAAAAGTTTTGTGGCAGTTAAAAATATGTTAGAAATATTTTTTAGCGCATTTAGAACCAAAATACACTATTTTTAGAAGAAAGTGTTCTCTAATGTACAGGGCCCATTTTTTATTTTGGTTAGTTATATGAATATGATTTTTTTCTTATGTTAAATATCTCACGAAAAAGAAAACTCTAATTCTAATGATTCAAAATCAATGCCATAGGGCATGATTAGTACTATTCAATGCCACTAATAGTTATAAAATAAAATTTTTTTTTACCTTGAAATGAAGGCATATCAAAATATTTTTGAGTTAAAAATCTCTTAATATCCTAGAGTGATATGGCAAAACTAAGATCATAATTAATAAAGGGACATCTGTGCATTATTATTGTATAAAATAAAAGTTTGAAGTATTATATTGAGTTTAAAATGAATAATGTGAATATTGGTTTCTACCCTGAAAGTTTTCTACATTATGAAATCGAATTTTTTATCAAAGTTTCTATAAATGTATTTTTTTACAAAAGATTTATATTTTAAATAACTTTAATGTAAAATGAAAACAATTTCGTAATTGAATATTATTGTTATAAGTTTATCTATTTAGAACATCAAGATTTTCACAAAACATAATATTTTTTTCCAATCTTGCTCACTCATTTTTTAAATTTAAAAGCTAATAATATTCAAAAGTTAATTAAATTAAATATTATCTAGTTAATAATATTTTTAGTTTTTTATATGTAGTAGAAAAATAAATAAAATCATTTTTTAGCAATATCTTTGCACCATTGCCCGAAGCAGCCAAGGACATTATGTATACAGGTAAGACTTTTATGCAAATTACTGATAAATTTTTATGAAATAATATTATAAAAATAAGTTAGACGATAAAGTGTAATACATAGTACCATAGTTAAATTTAATAAGAGTTTATCATTTATAGCATGTATGCATGTATTAGCAATCAGTATAAGCTATGTATATTAAAACTATAATGATTCTTAATATATATTTTTCAACGCGTTAAAGAAAGATGGGCCAAACCTGGGTACCTGTATGTAAAACTGTTTTTAAGACATAAAACTATTGAATTATATATTTTTAAAAAGGATAAGACATACTATAAATCATGAGTTTCATAAACTATTTGTAAAATTTACGATATACAAATGATCTCAAAAACCTGATTAACCTGTTTTTAAACAGTGTTATATTACTAATTGAAATTTTTTGATTTCCCTATTTTTATAAGCCTAGCTGATTTATTTACATTGAAACCCGGTTTTACCCAGAGTAATTGGCAATTCGATATATTTTACATGAAATGCATTCTCGTTTTAAGCAGGATTGTCTGATGATTGTTTGAACAGATAATATTGATTATTCAATATTTTAAAAATATATATAAGCCCCCGAATATTTTTGAAATTTACAGCATTATTAACCCGTGGTTTATTCTCTTGAATACATGTGTTATTTTCATGTTTTCTTAATTAAAATTAAGCGAATGAGGTGATTAGTAATTAGTGAGTTTTACAAGTAACTTTTATAAGTTACTCGGTTTTGTCCCAACTTTTTAACTAATGCATAGTATGGGAATACAATGATAAATATACTGCACGCAAATTAAATAAGTACAAAAACAGGTAAGTCACTTTAATTTTAATTAATTTTGCATTTAAACATTTTGTTTTAAAAATGATTTCACGAATTATGAACTGTCTTAATTCTTTTAAATATTATTGTGATTTATAATTTGTATAACGAATCGTAATACTTATCAAAGTAATAGAATACCACCTAATTAAATTATTCTGTTGAAGTACGTTTTATTTATTGGAAAACTATTATTTTATTACATTTAAAGATGAGTAATGAAAAGTTAGTGAACTCAGTTGACGATTTCAATTTGCGAATTACAATGTAAATGAAATGAGGATTCTCTTGCTTGCAACTTACTGAATCAATTGAACATGTACAGTGTTGTAATTAGGTAATGAGAACACAAGTGTCTGCTTATATTTTCTTCCAGTCGATCGGGTTCGATTACATATACGCCACCGGAAATTTTACGATAACGATTTTCCCGGTTTTTGTGTATCCACGGCCTTGTGAACAATGTATATTCAAGTGTTAAGCACGAGACAAAACTATCTGTGCTTCTTTGAATACGCAACAAAGTATTCCTCAAACAAAAATATGTTTCTTTTGTCAATTACTAAAAGAATTCATCAATTGTGTACCATATTTGAAAATTATGGAAATCTACAGTAACGCAATGTGTAATATAAAAACAGTTGATGTTTTTAATACAATTTAAAAAAATATTAGTATCTATAATTTTCATAATTTTTAAATTTACACGATAACTTTAGAAAAGTGGTATTCTTTCTTTTACAATTGACTTTTCTAAACGTTTCATTCAAACAATAATTACACACAAAAAAGTGTTTTATTTATATATTTATTTACAGATTTATAACTAAACTTTTAAGACTAAAGTCTTTTGTTAATATTTACCTCTTCCTTTTTGTGTAAAAGAAATTATTCATTTTCGTATTCAAAAATATGTCGATACTGATGTAAAATAAATATAGCCATGTTTCCAAAAGATTAGATATGAATGGGAATAATTTTGTTTTATATAATCCATTAAAACAATAAATAACTGCACTCATAATTATATTACTATTGAAAGATAAAATCGTACATAATATTTAAGCAATTAAAAAAATGGTAAAAGTTTAAAAAATGTTATTTTCAATTTTAGTTTGAATGTATACTAATTAAAAATTTTTATACTTTGAAGAAATGATTTCGATACATTATTGTTTTTATTTTTCTATAATCTTAGCATATTTTTTTCTAAAGATACTATTGCCAGCAGCTACCTTCTTAAAATTCTTTTCAAACATATAATTTGAATTATTAGATACACGTGCTCTGTTGTTAAAGCTATTAGAATAAGAGATGTTGATAAAAAATGAAGTCTCATGCTTGAATTAATTATTCACTTCATTATTCATTCTTAATGCTGTTTGCACATTTTGACGGCACACTCGTGTTTCATATTTTATAAATACCGTGAAACTTGTGCACACATACTGCCGTACGCACGTGGCTCCTACGATTATCGTTGTTCGTACGCACGTACTTTGTTCAACTCACTCAATGCGAATACTATGTTCATTCATACATTCATTCGTTTTTATCATATAATCTTTCTGAATGACCTGTTTTCTTTATCATTAATAATGCAGCATGTGTTCCTATGAGTTCCAACGCATTCTCCCAAAATATCTTTTCGAATTATGCAACGTAGATTATGAAATGATTAGAGTTCATTGCGTCAAAGTTTAACGATTCGTGCCTAAAACTTACTATGTTTACTACGATGGAATAGAAGGAGTAATTCTATCTTTTTTTCATTGAATCATTTTGAGACTATATAAATACATGAATTAACGTCGATTAAATTCTTTTGTCCAATTATAGTTTGTAAATTTGAGTCTTTTCAGTATATTTAATTTGTATGCCAATGAATAAGTTTCATAAATCTCTTTTATAAATCTTTAATTATAAGCATTTGCAATGAAAAGATTTTGATCATCGAAAATATTAGTAACTGTCAGACAAGCCTTGCGTAATTTATTGAGTCTTTAGACAACCATCGCAATTTTTACTCAGAAATTGATTATTAAACATTGATTGCATAATGATTATAAAGCAATTTTAGTTTTACAACATAATTATAGTTTTCAGTGGTATAGCCATATGTACAATCTTTCTTTTGAAAAAAAAAGTTAGAGGCTTTCAATATTTGTAATATATATTAAAATACCAAACCTTTATAAACTTTATATATATATATACACGCACTTCACCACTTTCACAGAATAATTTCTTCTCTTACAACTGACCACCTTGGACAGAACGAAAACGAATCGCATTAGCTCGTTGGAAATTCGAATTCCCTGCTTTATCTACACTGTCAGCCGTGCCACGTGCGCGTCGCATCGTTCGCGTATATACGTACGTGTGGCTGCCGAAGTCGCATATATTCGCCGAGTAATTATTTTGAGTATAAAGCGCGCGCACAGGTGCCACCTCTAATATCGTTGTTTGCACAAGTCAATCCTTGCCCGCGACCCACGGGAGTTGCGCAAACACACGATTCCACACGTGTATGGGTGTATATTATAAGGGTGGAAGGGTAAGCTTGTGTGCGCGTGTGTGTGTGCATTCATCCATTGTATCTCTGGACGCGCTGCATAAATATGATGCGCGTTTTGCGTTTTATTACTCTGTCATCGTAGCGGCCGATCTATTAATTCTATGGGCTTGAACTCTATTGTACTGATTTTTTGTTTTCATATATGAGATTCTTTGATTTACAGGGTGGTAGCTCATGGATCAGATGAAAGTTTTATTAAATATGTCTGCTATACTAGAGATTTTATTGATTTATTGAATACAAATCCATTTACAGTTTAATCAATTATTGTAATATACGGACTGATACAATGGCAATAATTAAATGTATTATTATTATGTGTCTTAAAATAAACTGTATATTTCCCGATACGAAACACAATTGTTCATTTCTGATTAGGCATATTTAATATAATTAAAACAATCTTTTCCTAATTTATAATTTTTGGAATAACCAATCATTTGTACAATCATTTTAAAAAGTCTTTTGACGTATATATTAGGCATTCACTCGACGCCCCGTAGGGAAGGAACGTCACAAGAAAGCCCTCTAGAAATATTATTAGACCACTTCTACAAAACGTTTTCACCACCCTGTGCACAGAAAAATCCCACTCTCGCGTTTTCGGCAGTGGAGAGTAGCTAAAAGTCGTCGTAGCCGCGCTCGACTGGCTCTCGAGTGATACCGCGGTACTTAACTCGCGAGTCAACGTCTCGGAATTCCCGAAAGTCACCCCCTATACTTACGCGCAATCTCTCCCCCCCGACGACGTCCCTCATTGGCATCGAAATCCACGGTCTGCTTCTCGAGTGCGATTTCGGGTGCTTTTCCCTTCGCTCGATTGTTTCTATCCTACGCTCGTCGAGGAAACGTGTAACAGGCTGTTTTTTTCTTGAGATGACAGATTCTTTTTGCTTTACAAATGCCAATTCACGTGTTTTGGAATGTAAGTGTGATAATTGAGATTCGTTATTATCCACAAAAGTTAGGATATACGATTTAAAGATACAAAAAGGTAACTCGTTTAATGAAAAAATGAAAGCACGTATAGGAGTTGAAATAGTACAAAAAAGACCTTTATTTGTTATTCCATAATGTATTTGTTAGAGGCCACTTTACAAAAAAAAATAAGATACCAGTAGATAGAGAGTTTAAAGATAAAGAATATGTTTTTCTTACGCCATGTGGTTAAATCGTCGCTCCGTATGAAACTAGCACATTTCAAATCCCCCCGCGAAGACTAGCACATTTCGCGCCTTCCCGTCGAAGATTAGCACATTTCGCGCTGATAATTTTATAACATTTATTAAAATCAAAGGATATACGAAAATATTTCTATACAAATAATTTTGGATTTGTCTAATTAACATGTGGGATATTTCAGATGAAATGAGCAGCTCAAAATCTTAAAATTGCTCAAAATTTGTAGACACTTAGTTTTTCATAAAAAAACATGTTCCTAAATTTTTAGAGCAATATTTCAATAATATCAAAAGTTATTGCAAAATCCTGAAACTTTTTGTATAGCACATTGATTGAAAAAAAGTTTGCATTTTACTTCTAGAATGTAGTCATATTTTTTTCATGACCCTTTTTGTAAGTCTCTGATTAGCTGCTTATCAGTGTACCTTTATCAAAAAAAATCGCTACCAATTCTTTGGCACTTAGCTTTCTCAAAATAATTTTTCGATTCCTTTTAATCAATTGAAATTCTAAGAATAAATGTTTCAGAAAAAAAATGCTAACAAATTTCAATAATAAAACTTTTTTCTTTTTTTTTTCAAACAAAGATATTAATATCTATTGCAATTTCATTGTCTAACTTTGAACTTTTCTCTTAACAAAATAAAGATAATCACTTGAAATTTTAGCCGAATATTGTCACTAATCAGTGCAATAAATGGTTGAAATTTCAAGTTGACAAATCAACAATTCTCTAAGAAAACGCAATTCAAAAATTTAAGAAAAATATTTTTAACCTCAAATATCTTCAGCAGAAATGAACCGATATTTTTGGGCAACAAACTTGGTTCGAAGATATAAAAAAGCTATCTCTGTGCCAAATTTAAAGACAATTGGATAATTTTTGCAATTGTTATCGTGCAACAACGAAAGACGAAATTTTTTTCTAAAATAATTTTTTTCTCTGAAACAAATGAATCTAATCACTTGAAATTTTAGCTGAATATTGCCCCAAACAAGTTTAATAAGTAGTTAAAATTTCAAGTCAACAAATTAAATATTTATTTAGAAAAAAAATAAAGAAGTTTAAACCATAATTTCTTTAATAACAAATGAAAGACTAAAGATAATTAAACATAAAAAAAAAGAAATTGTAGATAACGGCTTTTAAATAAAAATTGATTAAATGAAGTAATATGTACCGTAACATATTTAAAAATCAAAAAAACGAAAAATTCGAAATCGTTTTTTGGTTATAAAACAAAAGAAAAACGAAATAATGAAAAAATAGATTATGCTATCTCTATTCTTCTTCGAAACGAAGAGAATAAGTTTTACCTGATGTAAATCGGTCAATTTGTTCAAAAGTTATAACCGGTACACATACATACACACACGCACACATACAGACACGAAATTTTTTTTGTTCAAAAACGACGGATTTTCGTGCCAAAAATCTTAAAACATGTTTTTAAACATTTTTTGTTTCAAAATTTTTTTTCACTATTACAAAGCTTCCTCTTTGAGGAAGCAAAAGAAAAGAGTACGACAAATTTTTTTCTGTTTCTGTATTGTAAACCCTTTCACATAAGCTCTGTACCAAGATGGGTTACATCTTCAGAAAAAAGCCATGAATTTTTAAAAGATGTAAAAATAGTGAAAAAACCATAACTAGTGGAGTTAAATTTACTTATTACTGACTTTCATGTGTTAATCCACAGAATTATGTTTTTATGCTGCTTCTTGAATAGAGAATGATTAGATTTTACACCACAGCTGTAAAATATAATCATAAAAACTATTAGTTGCATTAATAATATCAATCTATTGCAGGTAGCAAGTATAACACATATAACTATTTATACATAATTTTATGCTATTCGCACTTTTTATTAGTTAAATTGATTCTTTAGATAGTGTCTAAAAAACCATTATACATTTATAAGTAGTATAGAGAATAATAAATAAATAAATTTGTCAACAAACTTTTTCCCAATCAATGTGCTATACAAAAAGTTTCAGGATTTTGAGTAAAAAATGGCAAAAGATAAGTTTTCATCAAAAATTGCAAAAAATAACAATTTTTGATGTGTAATAACTTTTGTAATTATTGAAATATTGCTGTAAATATTTAGGAACATCTTTTTTTTCATAAAAAACTAAGTGTCTAACTGTCAAATTTTGAGCAATTTTAAAATTTTGAGCTGCTCATTTCACCTGAAATATCGCATATATATGTTGTTTCCATTGAATTTTTTAAAACAAGGTTTAAAGTGATAAGTGAAATTAATTAATTTATTAAAATAAATCATTTTTTGACTATCCACTTTGAATTTTACTTATTAAATCTATGAAGGAATGAATCTACATATTAATTAGACACAATAAGACTTTTTGATACGGAAATATTCTTATATGCCCTCTGATTTGCATAAATTATCTAAAATTCTATAGGAGCTCGAAATGTGCTAGTCTTCACCGAGAAGACGCGAAATGTGTTAGTCTTCGCGGGGAGAATGCGAGATGTGCTAGTCTTCGTCCGGAGCGACGAAATAAAGTAAATAAATAAAAACATGGAAAGTTTAAATTTAAATCAATACATTAAACCAAAAATATATAAGTATACTACTAAAATTATATCGTTGCTATTGCTATAAATAATAACACGTAAAATAATAAAATAATAAAATAATGAAGTGATAAATATGAATCGAACTGATAAGATTTATGTTTTGGAAATTCCAAAATACGTAATAATTGATATTACGGCTTGATTCCAGCATTGTATTATGTAACCTATCTTTTTTTTACTCATAAAAAATTAACATTGCTGATTATGTGACACGAGTAATTCACTAATTAATAATTGTTAAATTTTCCTATTCGTAGTTTCTGATAATTTATTCAGATCTTAAACTGATTTATTTATTTCAGTGTTATAAATTTATGAAAGACACTTGGTAATTTTGCACACAAAACGTCTTGCATTTGAACCAACAAATTAAAAGTCACGCGCAATATAGTTTAATTTGTTATATATCAGTCAAAACATTCTCGATTAATTGAAATTTACATCCTTCTAGACGATTTATTGCGATCCCACGCAGACTCCCGGAAATATAATTTAAACATCCTTTATTGATTCCGTTCTTCAAGCCTTTGCAAACTATGTACACAGGTGTTTTCAAAATCATATGACACATTTGGGTCGCATAATAGATTATTATTTCCATAAAGAGTGTGAATAACGAACGCGTAATAATAGTTAATAAGTCTTTCTGTAGAATTAATTATTCGTTCAATTATGAAAGGTTTGATCAGTGTATAGATGCTGTTTACCCGATATGAATTCAAATAAGCCACACGCGCACATTTTTGTCCTTATCATTGTTTTCGAACAAACGGGAATATGTATATATACAATGCCGTTCGCACGTGCCGTTCTTATTAAGGCGCACAAAAATACACGCATTGTCACACTTCTTTTGACACATTTTATTCATTTATTTGGTTATTCTAATCTTTATCTTCGACGTTTGTGCTGCTTTATCTCCGAAGAACAGCGCGTGTACAAATCTTTAGGTATTCATTTAAATTAAGCCCAGAATATATTAAAGACAGAAGTAAATACAATATATTTTTTGAAAAAAAAACGAACGAAAAATTTATTCTTTTCACATATATTTTACATGAACTTTTCTCAAAACTTGAACGTATATAATTACTTAGTGTTTATTTACGTAAAAAAATTTTCAATATAAATTCTATTAAAATATTTTATTTCACCGTATTTGAATATTGTTTTTTTTAATAAACAATATAGAAATTAAAAATTTAAATAATAATTGATTTATTCAATTGATGAACTTATTTTTATGAATTACATATATTCAATTCTACTAGAAATGTTAAGTTTGACCTTCGTAGGTATATGTATATGAAACATTCGTATTTTATTTTATAATATTTTGATTAAAAAGACTCGTTTTAATTGTTGTTTTACAAAAGCACGTTAAATATTTTAACTAGTTTTGATAGGATGTAGAAACAGTTGGTGTTGATATTGATAATAGAGCACAATTTAAAATAGAGTATACTGGACTGGAATAAAGCCCGTGTCAAAAACATATTCTACACTACCTTGTTTGTGTAATTAGTATTCAACATACGTTTCGTACATAACGCGGAAAAAATTTAATTTTACACACTAAATGTGTAAATAGTATATTACGCTACAAGGGCAGGAAGTTGAAATTCCTCGGTTTCGGCTCAGGCATCATGTCGCGCAGTTCGGGGCTTTAAGCTTCCTGCCCATGTGGTGTATACTATTTTTCTTTATAGCCATTCGAAAGTACGTTTGATAATTCACTTAGAATTATTAAAAATGATGCCACTACGTCCCAGCGGACAGCCTATTGCGCGGCCACGTTGAACTTTGCTCCCCGCTCTAACGCCTCTTTCGGACACTCGCGAAGCTTTGAATTTTCTCTCTCTCTCTTTTCTTCTTCTTCTTATTGGCTGATAGAGCTAAAGTGCTCGCAGTGCCATCACCCGGTGAGATCTCTCTCTTTTAAATACTTGCTTTTTTAGGTTATGATGCCTGCCCCGGGCAGGCATAGAAAACGTACATGTAAAAGCCAAAAATTATCTACATTCTTTGAAGATATAAATATTTAATTTTATAAATATTTTCTTTATCTTTATGCTAGGAATAAAAAAGAATTATATTTATTACAAAATTTTTAATTCTATAATATTTATTACAAAGTTTACTTATTTATTATTTATCTTTCTTCAGATTTATTATAATCTTTACATGAACAATGAAAATTGTTTGTAAAATTTTCATGAAATGCACAGTTTTTATACTTAATATGTATATTTTTGTTGAAAACTGAATTTAAATGATTATTATTTTGTTTTTCGTGATCTAATGAATTTACATCAGTATTATTTTGAATTGCTTGATCTGATGAATTTACATCAGTATTATTATGTATTTCTTGATCTGATAAGCACAGTAAACTTTGTCTTAAATTCCAAGCAGCTTTAATGCTATATGTACGTCGGTGAGCTCGATAAAATTTTTGCTCCCGCTTATGTAGAGGGCGCGGGTGTGATCTACCTCGGGATATACGTACTTTCGTCCGAGGTATAGAGAAAAATATTGTTTTCCAATAATTACTACGAATATTTTCTCACGCTAAATTTATAGTTATGTTTTGCATCAAATTTACCATTTACCGAACTGTTACAAAACCGAAATTATATGAAAATTATTTTACACATAAAATTACAACTCCTAAATCCACAAAACTCTTAACAATCGTTCTATTTTGTACTTTTACAAAGCCTTTTAATTTTCCATCGCATCATAACATTTATCACTTCCTTCTCGGCACTGTATACCAGAATCTGCAACAACCAATTCCTCCCTCGCTCTCCTCCCTCCCCCTCTCTCTCTCCTTTCGGTATGTAAATTAGCCGGGCTCTCATTCACGCCGGTACACCTGGACCCGGGCCTCCCGCTGCATCAGTCGCGCGGCCTCGCGCATATGGGGATTCCTTTCTCTCTCATAACTCATCCGCGCGACGGTGTGGTCCTAGAGAGAGAGAGAGAGAGGGCCGCCTCATTCCTTTCTCGCCTCCGCGCAGCCGCGAGATCCTTCGCCTTTGATTATTTCGCTTATAGGCTACATGTGAGTGAGCGCGCTGGAGAGGGAGGATGGTACCTGTCGAGCTATAACGAGGCCGATTTCACGTGGATTTAGCGTATTTTAGATGAATAATCACGTATTTTAGAATTACACGTTGAAATTTGTTTAATATTATGCTGTGACTATTATTTGTTTTTTTTTTAATTGGAAAGAAGTCGCAAGGTTTATAATAACAATTTCAAGATTTGTTTTATTATTACAGGTGAATAATTACTTTACGTATTATTTGTGGCAATAGACGATAATAATATTTGTATGATTTCTTTTGTATGATTTTTATATAACGCGTATCTATCTTTTTTTATCTAGGGTAAATATGTCTAGAGAGATAAAAATATTTTGAAATAAATTCATTGTGAAAATCGAACCTAAAGAATCGTATTTATAATTTAAAAAATATCATCATTTGATGAGTAGTTATCAATTTAAATTTAAATGATCAATATACTAATCGCCATCTACGTTGGTTATAAACTTTACTTTCTCGAACGTTTTTATGCCATTCTTGTTAAATTCATGACATAATGAGGTGACCAATACGATGATATGACAAAATTAATTAGATGATATTGATGTCATCGGATAGAATCATCTATAAGCTATCGCCACACATGTCACGTGTCATAGATTGACCATGAAAGGAGAAATATATTTTACAGTCTATTAAACGTAACATTTGCATTGGAATGTGAGAAAAATAAAATTATAAAAGTATTATTAATATTTAAATTTAATTAAAAATTGTATATAATTCACGAACGCTTTAGTTCTCGTCATTATATAACATCAACTGTCGCACTTGATTCTTACCAATTCCGATCTTCAAAAACAAAAGTACTCGCGTCATTTTAACAAAACGAAAAACACGATCCACCCATGATCACCGATGCCATTCACGTCTCTCGCCCCATGCCACCAATAATTTACAGCACCGAGTATAGCAATTAAATCCAGAGCCAGTAGCTCGCGAAAAATGTCCAATCAGCGCGCGACGAAAATTTCATCAGCGCTCGCGCAGCAATCCGATTCCCGCGGCGAGTGCGCGGGATGTTTCGAATATCTGTGGCCGTCGGAAGGGGAGGTCGCGTATTAATATGCGCGCGGCACGCTCATTGTGCAGCTGCATTCCGCGGCGGGGGAGTCCGTTCCTTTTTGCCATTCTTCCTCTCGCGGCACGTCGCCCGTCTCTTTTCGCTGGGGAACGAAAGAGGAGAAAAGAAGAGAGAACGGTGCAGTTTTGTTTATTCTTTTATCGCTCCACACCCTCACGCGCGTGAAGGCATTGTTCTGGGTCGTAAGTGGAAGTTGGGGAAATAGTTGATTGACGATTTTGCGTTGTCAGACGTGGAGGCGAGCCGTCAAAAAATCTATGCTTTTAGAATATATTTTAGATAATACTTTATTATTTTTGGAAATAAATGGGAAATAAAAATGAGGAGAAACAATTCATTTTTCTTGATTTCTTGTATTGCGAAAGTATTAAAATTATGTGAGAAATTGTGTTATAGGATTATGTTATATAAGCAAACGGACATTAAAAAAAAATATCTTTATAAAAATTACGTATTTTACTTTTGTTTGTAATAATAACGATACTAATCCTATGCATATTTATGAATAATTTTATTGTTTAAATTATTAATAGTAAACCGAGAATGATTAATGGTATCATCGTATTAAGAAATTACTGCGGGCAAAACAAACATATTACCAAAACGGAATGTAATCGCTACAATTATCGGAGTGATATTTAATATGTCAAGGTTTTTTTTTATTAATATAACGTTCAAGGTTTAACAAAATATACTATGTTGATCAACTCTTAATCATTTATAATGGCGTATATGATGCTCTTTTTATGAAATATACTAACCAGTTTGCTCAACTCATTTAACGTGTATTTATATATTTGAATAAGCTATTAAAAATAATAACATAAATCTTTGAATAAAAAAAATTTGAATCTCATGTTTTGAAGCAATACGTTTTATAAAGATAAGCCAAAATATAGATATATTAAATGAGTATAATAAAAGTTACTAAAATCTAATAGTAGAAATCCAATATCGATTTGGTGACTGTTTGCATAAATCTCCTAATACTTTTAAATATAATAATATAATTTTGGGAATTTAGTTTTCCTATAATTTCTAGTTTTCTTCTAGAATTTTTAGATGAAATAAAGTATGTTTATAGCAATTCATTCAAAATAATTTTTGTTTTAAACGTTACGAACTGCTTTTTTCATTGTAAACATCGTTACTAACAGTGTTCATGAATAGAAGATAAATTAATAAGTTAGTTATTTAAAATGTATCAGACTTGAAAGTGTCAACTTATTTTGTATTAATTTTTTTCTTCTTTATAAATGTAAAAGACAATGGATACTTACATCTTCCTTCAGCAGCTCAATAAGAAATTAGAATTCCTCCTGACACTCGCCAGTTCCTATCCTATTTTGCCGTGAACGCACACGTGTGTCCGCGCGCATATATATACACGCGAGTGGCAGTTTATTTCGGAAAAGGCTTTCACGCAAATCACGAGCGACTCTGAATTAATGGCATTCGAAGGTGATTCATCCCTCTCGCAAGACGGGGGGCGAGTGCGGAGGCGAAAAAAAGGAAGCGGAGTTAAAGAGATCCTATGGGAAAAGCGCGCGACGAGGAAGAATAAAAAAAAGGAAGGAGGAGAAAGAGAGCGTATACGCGAAAGGGGGAAGTCGCGCAGGAAAGGCGGAAGAATGATGGGAGAGAAACACGAAACACAACAGAAGGGGTTCCGATAGAATTTTCGCTGTTTGCGTTTTCGCTGGAGACTTTGAGGCGCGGAGTTACAAAGTCGTTGGTTTTACTGAAATTAATAATTAATGGATATTCATGCTTTCTTTTTCTTGAATTAATGGATTACTTGCTGAAAAAAATATTTATCTCTGAAGCGTAATTTTCATGAAATACATGGAATTACCACATATCGATAAAAATTAAAAGTGTAGTTTCAATTTTTTATATATAATAAAGATCAACAATATAGATGTTAACTATAAAACTGTTTCTCATATCGTATTATAATATTTAGGAAACACTAAGAGAACTGAAAAAATTGAAATAATATTTGGAATAAAAAATATTTGATTGGTGGCAATGATTACACAGTCATGAGATGAAATTCAGAAAATAACTACCAATAAATGTTGCCATTAAGAAAAAAAAAAGAAAAAATATTCGACAAATAGGGTTTTTAAAGTACCGAAATCCACAGCGAGTCTTATAATCGCGCGAGCAAAAAGAGCCGCGCCGAGGAGCGAGAATAAAGTAAAGAGAGACCGGTTCAAAGGTCGAGTGGCGGGCTGGAAAAAAGGAGCGAAAGAGCGAGAGAAAGGAACCGAGAGGGTTGAAGAAAAGGGATCGATCGGCGCGTACACGCTCCATGGAAGGAAGTTGAGTGGAAAGGGGAGACGGGCACGTGACTCTCCGGTCCCGCTTAATTTAAACGAGCCCCGTATACAGACGCATACAGTGCCAGCAGTACCGAGTGTGCGAGCAAGAAAGAGAGAGAAAGAGAGAGTGACCGATCGGATCGAGTCGAGCGGATAAAAGGACTCGATCTCTCTCTCTTTCTCTCTTTCTCTCTCTCATCCGATGACGCTGTCGGATGTGCGTTTCGACGACGTCAATGCTATCGCGCAAATGGATTGCCGATTTGCCTTGACGCTCGCGCGACATGTGTGCGTTGGACGTAACAGACGCGCGTGCACAAACGAAGGTATACACAAGGTGTAACCTACGTACATTTGGAGTTCGCTCGTTGTCTGCTGAGGTGCATTTTATTCGGAAGTATCTAGAATGCACCTAAGCGTATCTGAAATTAGTTTAGTTTGCTTTATCGTATAAATGTTTAAGTTAATTCTTTGAAGCAGGCATTTCTCTACATGTATATTTTGACTTTAATTTTAAAAGTAATAATAAGAGTTTTTAGGGTCACAATAATTATTTTGATACGCGTGATAAACAAGAATATTAGAGCTACTTTTGTTTACTTATTTTATTTTTTATTTAATTACAATACACTTAGCACCAAAAAATTGCATTGTAATGGGATAGTACTTAAACGAAAACATGAAATAAAGCATAAAAGATAGGAATGAATTGTAACGGAACAAAAAAGGTAGAACCTTGATTTAGTAACGCAATTGTTTTTATAAATTTTCGACTATTTATACATGATTTTCTATCAAACACATATCCCAAAATAATTAGTTTTCGTTAAGTGTAATATATACATATATGGGTCGTTCTCTAGGGAACCGAGAGGTCAAAAAATATTTTTCTTTTATAATCACCTAAATCGCTTCGTAAACATCCCATAAGTTACCCTGAATTTTTTCAGATTTTTTCACTTATATTTTTTTAGTGGCCGAGGTTCAAAGTTGGTGATTTTAGCATTTTCTGTATTTTTAACCGATTTTGATTAATTTATAACTCCTCAGGGAACCATGTTTCACGACAAACGCAAAACAACTTTTTTTTGTAAAATTTTCTCAGTTTTTCAATAAAAATATTTTCAAAGCTGCATGTGTACACTGTCACTCACATACCTCCAAATCAAACATTAAAATTCACACAGAAAAAAATCAATCCAAGGTATCTCCACTGTAAAATTCATGGAGATACCTTTTTACTGTACGAAGTATCTGTATAAATCCCAGAATGGGCCGCGATAATTGTATAACCTAAAAAAATTCATTTAGGTTTCAACTTTTAAAAAATCTCTGATGTGGGTCTGAAAAAATATAGTTAAATTCTACGAAAAATTACAAGAAAAAAATTCGTATAAAATATTTCGAAATTTGGCTTCGTTTTTG